>PISX010012918.1:0-58515 GCA_004024625.1 Mellivora capensis
AAAAATTAAAAAAAAAAAAAAAAGATACATCTTTAAAAAAAACTACAGTTTTTGTGATTAGGTTGACTGCCTTAAATAAATGTTATTGTTCCTTAACTTTGTATCTAATCAAATATAGAACGCAGCAGCGAAAGACCCTTCCAGGGAACTGAAATAAGATAAACATTTACTCTCTCTATATGTCCAGACGTGATCCAGTCAAACCCAAAACTTTTCTTTTTTAAAAGATTGTATTTATTTATTTGACAGAGAGAGAGAAATCACAAATAGGCAGAGAGGCAGACAGAGAGAGGGGGAAGCAGGCTCCCCGCCAAGCATTAAGCCCAATACGGGGCTCAATCCCAAGACCCTGGGATCATGACCAGAGCCGAAGGCAGAGGCTTTAACCCACTGAGCCACCCAGGCGCCCCTCAAACCTACAACTTAATGGAGTCTCCACGACTAAGTTGCTGTTTGATATTGGGGAAAATTCTTTTCTCTTTTACACTGTTTATTTTTTATAAAAAGTGGCAATGCCTGGCCAACTGACAATCTCATATGGTTACCATGAGACTAAGTGACCTTATGTGGTTCAAATCTTCTTACAATGAATTCTAAGAGATGGGAACTTAAGTTAGTATTTCCTTAAAAAAATCCCCATTCCCTTCGGGCTCTCTGCTCCGTGGAGAGCCTGCTTCCTCCTCTCTCTCTGCCTGCCTCTCTGCCTACTTGTGATCTCTGTCTGTCAAATAAGTAAATAAAATCTTAAAAAAAAAATTAAAAAAAAAATCCCCATTCCCTGATTTGTGTGTACTGTGTATATCATCCTTTTCCTCCTCCTTTTTCATTTGCCATTTTTTGGATCCACTCCCTCACTCACTCACCCATTCTTCTCTGGCTCCAGATTCCATATGGTAATACATAAAATAGACAGCAGGGAGCCAGTTATATTTTGACTGGTTTCTCTTTTCCCCATTCTGACATTCATTAATGTTCATTAATACCTTGTCTGCCCAGTCAAATAATGCAGCTACTGGAAAGTGAGAAGTTGTTTTCCTCACTTCCACTAGTCAACTAGGCTCTCCCACTTCTAAGCTCCTCATCCTAGAAACTCAGCTACTCTTAGCCCATCCTACTAAGTAGGGTAAAACTAGATGAATGCACAGGATCTGAGACACATTATTCAAAATACCACCACACTATAACTCTTATAAAAGCATCTATATAAGGCTGAATATAAAATACGGATCTGATTATATATTTTATTCTGATTTGTTAATGAGAGAAAATAAGCTTAGGATACAGGAAAAATAGAAATAGATACATAGAACTGAAATGCTGCAGTTAAATATTACTGTTACTGGCTTAGAGATTTTGGCTATATAGAATTATTACATGGAATAATGTCTTTAAGAAAATAGCCTAACACTCGGGTCATGATCCCAGGGTCCTGGGATCAAGCCCCGCATAGGGCTCTCTGCTCAGCGGGGAGCCTGCTTCCTCTTCTCTCTCTCTCTGCCTGCCTCTCTGCCAACTTGTGATCTATCTCTGTCAAATAAATAAATAAAATCTTAAAAAAAAAAAAAAAGAAAATAGCCCAACAATGTGTATATATATCTAAACATCTATGCCCAGAGCCCCAATTCTGCACATGAAAGCTGAATTTACATTATCAACTGCAAAGTATCCTAGTATTTAATCATTTAGTATGAAATATCGTACTCCAAGTTAAACAAAGTGCGTCTTCATCTATTTTAAATCAAATATATTCAGAAAGGGTTTTAAAAAAATCGAAAATGAAAAGCAAAATGAAACAAAGATATGTATGTCACTTACTCAGTGAAAGAGTATTACAAAATCATATTTGATTTTTACAAATAAAGTTTCATTTGTCTGGAAAAAAAAATTTTACAAATTCATGGTAAATGAAATTTACATATACAATAATAAATCTCAAATACAGGTGTGAACCTTCTTTAATGGAATTTACAAACCTGTGCAAAAATCTTAACCAGCCGTGAGTTGTGCGAGGGTCGAATTTGCAAATATTCTCTCCACCATTGCTTTGCATATACAAGAAATAATCGCTCTTTCTCTGCAGTTTTCTGACGTTCCAAAGCAAGCTTGAAATTTAAAAAAACATTTTCAACTTCTATTTTTTCTTAAATATGTAACAATTCTATATACTTCTCTCCATCTCTACCACCACCCTAACATAAGCTACCATCTCCACCATCTGTAAGAGCCTCCTGACTGACTTCCCTCTGTCTATACCACCCCCATAATCTCATCTCCATATAATGGTTAGTGATCTTTTCTCCCAAGAGAAACATTTTTTTTTTATTTTTTTTAAATTTATTTATTTGTCAGAGAGAGAGGGAGAGCGAGCGAGCGAGCACAGGCAGACAGAGTGGCAGGCTAGAGGCAGAGGGAGAAGCAGGCTCCCTGCCGAGCAAGGAGCCCGATGTGGGACTCGATCCCAGGACGCTGGGATCATGACCTGAGCCGAAGGCAGCCGCTTAACCAACTGAGCCACCCAGGCGTCCCCCAAGACAAACATTTTTAAATAAATCACACCCTCATTCTTTTGCTTAAAACTAATAAGTGATAATTTTCTAAAAAGAAAGTACTCTCTAGGATCAACAGGTAAATATACTACTATAAAAACAAATACACAAAGAAGAGAAATTCAGAATTATTTACCTGCGTGTTCACTACTTCTTGAGATAATGTTTGATTGAGTGGTGGGTACATCTCAAGTTTTATATTTAAAATTCCCACAGAAACTTTTGATTCTGTGCCTATAAATATAAATAAATATTTAGAACTTCAGAGGTTTCCTAACTATGTATATTTAGTCAACCAAAGTCTATCCAAAATAATTAGTTTTGTGATTTACCACTTACATGAAATATAGATAATATTCAACATCATCTTTACTATTCATATTAAAAATGAACGAAATCAAGTTAGTTTGTATTTTGCACAAAGACCTATTTTCTGAGTTTGCTTATCACTTTTTTTTTTTATTTATTTGTCAGAGAGAGAGAGTGAGCACAGGCAGACAGAGTGGCAGGCAGAGGCAGAGGGAGAAGCAGGCTCCCTGCTGAGCAAGGAGCCCGATGTGGGACTCGATCCCAGGACACTGGGATCATGACCTGAGCCGAAGGCAGCTGCTTAACCAACTGAGCCACCCAGGCATCCCTGCTTATCACTTTTAATGGGGGTATTTGGGTCTACAGGACTTGGTATTCTTAATTTTTATCTTCATTTAACGTATGCCAACCAGATTTACATTAAAAACAAAGTAAAGGGGCGCCTGGGTGGCTCAGTGGGTTAAAGCCTCTGCCTTCAGCTCAGGTCATGTTCCCAGGGTCCTGGGATGGAGCCCCACGTCGGGCTCTCTGCTCAGCAGGGAGCCTGCTTCCTCCTCTCTCTCTGCCTGCTTCTCTGCCTACTTGTGAACTATATCTGTCAAATAAATAAATAAAATTAAAAAAAAAAAAGTAAAGCAACAGTTAACATCTCATTCTCAGAAAATATTTATACTTTGTCACATATAGTAATTCCTATGTATCCCTTCCTATATATATATTTTTTAAACTCCTTCCCATTTTTCACATCACATGTGAGTACAAATTTTTTTTTTTTTTTAAGATTTTTTTTGTCAGAGAGAGAGAGAGAGAGAGACAGCCAGAGAGAGCACAAGCAGGGGGGAATGGCAGGCAGAGGGAGAAGCAAGCTCCCCACTGAGCAGGGAGCCCAATGTGGGACTCAATCCCAGGATGCTGGGATCATGACCTGAGCTGAAAGCAGATGCTTAACTGACTAGCCACCCAGGTGTCCCATGAGTACAAATTTTCAATCTATTCCTGGATTTAAAGAATTAGAAAATAAATACACTTTTTACCAGAACTATTAACTATTTCTCTGATGAATCAGAATATACTTATTTCTCGGGTCACTAGTATCATTATCATGTTAGGCCTGTATCAGAAGACAAATAATGGGTATCTTTTGAAAATAAGTATCCCACATAAAACTTTTTCCCCCTATTTTCTATTTAAGGAAAAACACACTCTGGGGCTGACTTATCAGAATCTAAAGTACTAAAGCTATACTGTCCACTGGCCAGGTTAGACTCTGTGACTTAGTTTCAATACCAAAGTAACTCCTTTACATGTTATGCATAAAATATTGGTAGGCCTTATTTTATTAGCAAATATCTTTTATACATCAGATAGTACGCAAGAGTTCAAGGAGATAATGATGAATAAGACAGGCACAATCTCGGTCCTCAAAAAGACGAGATTCATAGATCCATCAATAAGCAAGTTAGTCTCTCTTTGAGTCCCACATTCCCACATGTTAAAGGCTGGAAGAATATCATCAACCCCATAACCTATAAGAGCCACTGGTACTAATGGTGATGCACTGTACACTAGAGTGTGCTGGAGTAGAGGGGTTTTACATATGCATGTGTGTGAAGAATCTTAATTTTCTTTACAATCTTACATACAATCAAATAAATTTGAAAAAAGCAAGCACGCCAGCCCCATAAAGTTTTTCTTCCTTAAGACAAGGTCAGATAGACTGTGAAGTTCTATACTCATAACATGCTTCATGACATTTCCCAAGACTACAATACTAGAATCCAACTGCAATTCTAACGAAATTCTATTTTTAAAGTATTTTTTAAAAAGATTTTATTTATTAGGGATACGGTAGTTGGGTTATGGACATTGGGGAGGGTATGTGCTATGGTGAGTGCTGTGAAATGTGTAAGCCTGATGATTCACAGACCTGTACTCCTGGGGCAAATAATACATTATATGTTAATAAAAATAATTTTTAAAAGATTTGTTTATTTTAGAGAGAGGGGGGGAGAACACACATAAGCACAGAAGGGAAGGGCAGAGGGAGAGTGAGTCTTAAGCAGACTCCCTGCTGAGCGCAGAGCCTGATGTGGGACTTGGATCTCACGACTCTGAGATCAATACCTGAGAGGAAACCAAGAGTTGGGCACTTAACCAACTATGCCACCCAGAGATCCCCTAATGAAATTCTTTTTACATGTTTCCTTCTTGGTTTATAAAGGTATTCAGAAAACATAAAATGTATCAAAGAACAAGCTGTGGCTATAAAAAGGGAACAGTGATTGATCATCATACCTACACCCATAAGTTCCACAGTAAGACTGGTCATTCCATTTTCTGAGCCCAAAACTGATCGCCATTCGAGAAAATAGGATGCTACCAAAGTAGTCTCACCAAATATGTCTGTTTTGATTAGTACCATATGAACTGGATCACTTATTGATAACATTGTTGTTGAGTCAGCCATTCTAGTTCCATCACCTGGCAACATAAACCAAACAAATGCATATTATATATTCTGTTAGGATAACATAAAGAATACTTTCATTACAAAGGATACTAATAATAAACTTACATAAAATTATTTGGTTATGCCTCAGAAAGCATGCAACAGATTACTTTATAAAAAAAGTATAACCCTAGGGTGCCTGGGTGGCTCTGCTAGTTAAGCCTCTCCCCTTGGCTCAGGGCAAGGGGAGAAAAGCCTATATACACACCCTATACCTATGGGTGTAGGTATGATGATCTCAGGGTCCTGGGATCGAGCCCCTCATCAGCGAGCAGCATCATCCCCTGCTCAGCAGGGAATCTGCTTCTCCCTCTGCCCGCCTCTCCCAGCTTGTCCTTGCCCATGCTCTAATTAATTAATCAATCAGCTAATTAATTAATTTTAAAACCCCAGCCTTTTTCACTGGGGGCAAAAAAAATTTTCATAATGTATTAACAATCTTAGCAATCTAAAATTCTGAAGGTATAACTCTGTAACTTTGCTAAGTTTACAAATGTAAAGATTTCTGTTGAAATAACCTATAAAATACATTTAGAGAAATAATGTAAAACAATTATAGGAATCAAGTATATAATTTTAAAGTTATATAAATGAGTTACAGATTTCCATCCTAACTTTTATTTTTGAAAGTTATAAACTAGCTATCTTTCATATATAAGGATTATGTCTCATTCTCCATTATATCCTCAGCACTTGCCTAGAACAGGATAATGCACCTAACAGACATTTACTGATTCACTGACTTTAGAGACAGAAAGCGTGCACAAACAAGTGGCAGGGGAAGAGGGAGAGAGAATATCAAACAGACTCTGTGTTGAATGCAGAGCCCAATGCGGGGCTCGAACCTACAATACTTAGATAATGACCTGAGTCAAAACCAAGAGTTGGATACTTAACCAACTGTGCCACCCAGGCCACTCCCCATAGGCATTTAAATGTTTACTACTAACGAAGCAACCATTAAAACAGTAAATAATCTTCAGGGAAAATTAATTAGCAGAAAATAAAGAAGGTGGGTGGAAGTAATTCATATAAAAAAGAGCAGTGGAGAAAATAAAAGCAAAGTAGGAAGATCCATCCATTATAAATCTCTCCTTACAGCAAAAGTTGTTATGGTTGTTCTACAATAAAACCTAACAAAGATTTATTCAGTTAAGTGACAATTTATCATCACTCCTTACCTAAGCTTTCTCGGTGTACTTCAAGTAAAAAGCCATCATGAAAATCTGGTTCACAGGCACACGGAACAGGTTTAGAACGAAAACGTTGGTTTCGAAAATGTAAACATAAAGTAAAGGTTGAACAAACTTGTCCTGGTAAAGGCTCAGGTTCTTGTAGATGTTCCAAGAAAGCTTTTCCACCCAAAACCTGAAGGTAAAGATACCTCCGTGTTGGATCAATATTAGCTGTAAAGTGTAGCAATATATATGAGGAAACTGCCAAATAACTTAAGGAATGTGATCAAGACAATAGGAAATAATAACTTAACAGAAATAAAACCAAAGACTAAACAAAGAAAAAGAGTAACAAATTTATTCTATACCAGGACCATTTACAACCAGGGAAGAAAACATACATAATATGACAGCTTTATCTGAGTTTATATATATCCTGGCTACTTTTTCCCAGCTAGAAAGGAGACAGAACCAAGGCTTAAGAAAACTTTTACTTTTTACTTGCTTATCCAACCCTCCTTTACCTCCACAAATGAACTCAGACAAGTATAAACTCAGCAAGTGTACTTGTTAGGTAACTAGCATTAAAAAAAGCAAGGCTGTATTATGTTTGTAAAATAAATTATTAAAACATGAGAAACAGGTGATGCTGTTTTTGCTTCCATTCTATGATACATTAAATCTTCTGATATACATACTTCATGCAAAATAGAATCTAAGTTTTTGGGGTTTTTTTGTAATTAACCACAAAAATGTTAAGTATTTCATTCGGGAAAGAAGTAACGTTTTCTATCAAATACCAAGCACTATAGCACATCAATATGTAACACTGCAAAACAAAATCAATGTTAAAAAGAAAAATACATACTTTTTTTTAATAACGTTGATTGTCTATCAGTAAAACAAACAGGTTGTTTTGGAGAGGAAGGTAGTTCTTGATCAACACTGTCCTAGAAAGACAGGAAAAAAATTGAAAACAAATTAGAAAACAAAAATTATAGCTAAGCAAGGAAATGTCAACAATGGGACTAAGAAGTAAATAAAAGTAGATAGGATAAAGCCCCCTCAAGGAAACTCTTATTTTCTCAGCATAATTAAAATAATGAAAAGCCTGCAAAAAAAAGATGATGTGACTGGTCACATCTAAAATCTAATAAGGTATTTAACTGTCTTCAAAGTCCACAGAACGCAAAAAAACAAATCCTTAACATCTTAAACAAGGTTAAACTTTTTCTAAGCCTAGTGTGACATTTGGCTTATGATTCTACTATGAACTGATTCTAATAAGGAAATGACATTCACACAGCAGAAGCTGTTATTGGGTCAATTTTTAAACAAATGGGTTTATAAACCTCAAAAACCAAAAAAGGAGGCTGTATTAAAATACTTATTCCCCAGTGTATTACGTATCCATCCAATTTTTACATTTTATTACCCAGGCATTATTAGGTCACAGTTTCTCATTATTGCCTCATTTTCAAAAGAAGGCCTACTTACTAATTTGTGCACTGAGGCTATCATCCCACTACTGACCTATTTGTATAAAGAGATTTGAAGGTTCTTACACAATTATTTTCTTAAAGAAATAGGTAATTTGTTAATCATAGAGAATGGACTTCCAAAAGAATGTGTTTATCTTAAAAATATGTCTAATCTAAAAAAATTATATAATACTAGTGAAAAAGAACTAGGTTATGGTGAACTAATTTAAGTGAAATATGTACACTTACAATTACAGACCTAGAGAATAACAACAGAAAATTCTGTCATTTTAGAGAGAAAAATATAGTATGTAACTCCAATCTCTTTGATAAATATAAATAATCCTACTTGCTACAATCAAGGGTAGAGTTAGCTTATACTTGAAGGACATTACTAGACAAAAATGGTCTTTTTAAAAGTGATTTGACTAAAAAGAAGCCCCAAATATGGACCCTATAAGCAGCATTAAGCACGGGAACAAACTCTCAAAATTTTTCCCTTAAAAGATTACTCACAGTAACAAAATTAAGTTCTTTCATCACATCATCAATGATTCCTCGACGTCTAAGGGCTTTGATCAAATCTTCTGTTGATAACTGTTGTTGATCTGGTGCCAATTCTTCCCTTATTGTCTCAGCGAGGATTTCCCTTATTCTGCCATGGACATCCATCTATGTGGAAAACTTGCATTACAATTTACATTCATGAAGCCGTCAAACATTGCCAATTAACTAATTTCTTTCTAAAACACCCAAAGGAAAAAAAATAATGGGAAAGTGGATAGACAAAATTCAGGAAGGCTTCTCAAGCTAATAGTAAATGTAACATTGTCACTAGAATTCAATGAGAATAAAGGCACGACTTTTTAAAAGAAAAAAAATTTTAGGATGAATAATTTTTTTTGGTACAAATTCTAGAAATAATTTCTACTGGTTATTTACGTACTACCTTTGTTACCCTTTCCCCACAAATAACATTCAACAAAAAAAGACCTTTTGAAAAAGGGTAGTATGATCAGAATACAGACTTGGAGTAGGAAATCAGAGTATGAATTTCAGCCTTGAACTTATTAGAGGTGACCCTGAGTCAACTTTTTTACCCTTTATGAATCTGGAAAAAGTAGTGCCCTACCCAGATTACTGTGAGGCTTAGGTAAAAGATGCTAAACACTTACCACAAAGCCTTACATACAGGTGCACAATGAACGGTAGCTTTTATTACTTCAGCTTACTGCATTCAGCCAAGCACCTGAACAATGTCCTTGAACTCCCCAGTATCACAAACACTTTCATTACAAGACCTTTAGTAACTTCCCTTTCGTGACTTCTTTAAGAACTGCTGATTTGGTTCAACTTCAAAGACACAAGTTTCACCCTTAAAGTAATTCTAACTCCTGACTTTTGAATATCCACCTGCTCCAAACACAACTTGTACTGGATCGGATACCCAGTAACCTCAGGATGAACGCTTCAGCTTCACAGCTGTGCGCTCTCTCTGCCGCGTTCCGTCACCTCAAACTCACCAGCACCTGCCGGCATTGTTCTCTTTCACCAAGGCTAGAAAGCAGCCCCGGGCTGCGGTCCCGGAGCCCGCCCAGCCCGCGCTCTGTGCCCCAGAGCCTGCGCTCGCGTCGCCCGCAAACATGCGCCGCCGTCGACCGGGTCTCGGGACGCCAGGCTGGGCGCTCAGGACCAAACGCGGCCAGAGAGGCCCCCGGTGGCCCGGCGCCCGCGGCCCTCACCTTGCTCAGCTGCTGGTGGATGAGCTGCTTCAGCTCCGAGGCTTTCTCCGGAGGCAGCGACATCTTTGGGGCCGGCGCCTCACCGCGCTTCTCCCCGCTTCGGGCGCGCCCCGGCCAGCCCCGGAATGCCAGTCGCGGCTGAGGAGAGCCGGCGCGCCCGCTTGGCCTCACGCAGCTCCCGGGGGGGGGCGCGACGCCGCGTCAGGACCGGGGCTGGGCGGGAGCCGAGGCAGCGGCAGCGCTCAACTGTTGCTTTCAAACGGCGCGGACTACCAGGGCTCGGGCTGCCCCTCTTCCTGCCTGATCGCCTCCGTCTGCCGCTTCCTTCCCTAGGGGTCCGCATCCCGCGAACTCAGCGCTCCCCACCGTCCTGCCCTGCCAGCATCTCCGCAGGCACTGCCCGCCCCCATCCTTCCCCGAGTCGCGGGCCCTTTGCGCCCTGCGGACCGGCAGAGAGCTGGACGGACCTTTTAGGACCCCACGCCTAGCGCCTCGACGGACCCCGCCCAGCCCCGCCCCGCCCCGCCCCCGTCGCTAGGGGCCCCGGGGACTCCGACGCACCTGCGCGGCGCGGCGTTCGCGGTTTCGCCTTTGCTGGGCCTTCGTTTCTGCCAGCGTCGCGCTCACCTGGTTTTCCCACATCCGTGCGACCATGTTCGTTCCCTGCGGAGAATCGGTCCCCGACCTCGCGGGCTACACCTTCCTAATGGTGAGTCCCCGCTTTCGCGAGCACCGCGTGCCGGGCTTGGGGTGCTTCCTCTCGGGAGGTTTCTGAGGTGGCCCGCCACCGCGAGTCAAGGTGTTTCACCGGCCCCGGGACAGAGGGCGGTCCTTGCTTCTGTTTCAGGTTTTCAGCCTGCACCGAAGACAGGTGGTCGCTGGATGCGGAGCTATCATTAGACGTTTCTGAGACTAGGGCTTGTAGTCTTCGTTGACTGAAACGTAATGTGTTTGGTTATTCCAGGTAACGTTGTGCATAGGTACGGGCCGTTTTCTTTTCATTATATCCTAGAAAATCTTTCTTCAGCTAGTAGCAGAGCCAGTCGTAAGCTTGCAACACTTGGTCATTAACTAGGAAACTACGGGTACGGTAATAAAAGTTATCTTCGTCAGTAGCTAACATAACGGTTTTACTGCTAAAATTGCCCATATTCAGTCACTGTTTCAATAAAGATTGTGTAATGTAAAAATATTAAATAAGACTAGGTCCTTGTCCTCAGGAGGTGGGCAGTCTAGTTGGAAACACACGTAAACCAGTAAGAGCAATAAATGCTAGGCTAGTACTTTGTAAAGGGTACAGAAGAACCCTAGGGCTTATTGGGAGGGGGAGGGACACAAGGACCTGTTAAAAGCTTTACGTGTGGAATCCGGGGGCGGGGCGAGAGGGGGAACCTCTTAGACACAGAGAACAAATTGATGGTTGCCAGAGGCGGGTGAGGATGAGGACTGCTTGAAATGAAATAAAGACAGGGAAAAGGTACAAATCCCCAGTTATAAATAAGTCTTGGGTATGTGTTGTAGGGCGTGGTGTCTATAATAAACAATACTGTATTGTGTGTATTTGGAACTTTCTAAGAGTAGATCTTAGAAGTTCTCATTACAAGAAAAATTTGTAACTGGCTGATTAGTGTTAAGTAAACCTGTTGTGGTAATCTTTTCACAATATATACATGTATCAAATGGTGTTATATACCTAAGACTGATAAAAATGTTAATGTCAGTCATATCTCGGTTTTTTAAGTGATGGTAATCACTTTTGGGCAATTTTCACCTTAATGGTGCATACGAGAAATATGAATGAATGTCAAAATTAGTGTATGGTAATGTACTGAAGAGGGAAATTTGTATGTAATTTCAAGGTAATCTCCCTGAAAAATATTTATTTATCACAAAAGGGAAAGGTATCCGTGCAGAAAATGAAACATGTAAGTACCATATATTCCCATGTTTACTTTGGGGTAGAGACTTGACATCAGAATGAGGCAAAATTGAGTCCCTGATGTCAGGAAGTTATTTTAGGACAAGGAGAAGGGGGTGTGGGTGTGCTCAGAACTGGTATAATGTGGATGGGGTCTTGGGCTCGTTCTCTCAGGTAAGGAGTTCAGGGTCTTGCTTATTCATAGGCTGCAACCATATCAGTGGACCTTGAGTCCAGACTTCTGCAGAGACTGCTAGTAAGATACCTGGCAGAAGAAAAAGAATAGAAAGATTCATAGGGAAAGTAATGTCCAAAGGATTATTGGTGGTAACCTTGACAGTTAGCAGTAGAGTGGTGAAGGGAGGGAAGCCATATTGGAGTAGTTTGAATAAGTGGAAGAAGGGATGGAGACTTGTATGTGTATGTATTTTTTGATCAATTCAGAAATAAAGTTCCTGGATGCCTGGGTGGCTCAGTTGGTTAAGCAACTGCCTGCAGCTCAGGTTATGATCCCAGAGTCCTGGGATCGGCACCCACATCGGGCTCCCAGTTCCGCGGGGAGTCTGCTTCTCCCTCTGACCTTCTCCTCTCTCGTGCTCTCGCTCTCTCTTACTCTGTCTCTCTCAGATAAATAAAATCTTAAAAAGAAAGAAAGTTCCTGTTTATGTTTTAGTGGACAGCTGAGGAATTTTGAGTTTAAAGAGACACCAAGAAGTGAGGTGGTAGCTAGGGGAATATCTGGGATCAAGGGAGGGTATTTTAGAAGGAAAGATTACAACATGTGTATTTGCTGAGGGGAAGAATCCAATAGTGAAGAAAAGGTGGATGATACAGGAGAGTGAGGGTCTAACTAAAGTAGCAAAATCCTTGAGAAGAGGAAAGAGAATTACAAGAGAAAACCAGGAGATTAATAGATGAGAACAATGAGAAGTGGGGGACCACCCTGAGGGACCCAGAAAAATAAGATGGAGAGGAAAAAAGGAATTGCTAGAAGAATGCAAAAGAAGAGCTACATTAAAGAGATACTTTGGAAATAGAATCAATGAAAATCAGATGGGTATTAGATGTGGTTGGTAAGAGAAAAGGAAGAAGTTTCTTGAGTTAGGTCATTAAATGAGTAATTGTTACTCTTTTCAAAAATACAAAATGTGAGGACAAGTTTAGGCAGCAGTTTAGTTTTGTACATGTTGAATATGCATTGCCATGGTTATAAGATAACCATGTGGAGATACCCATTAGGATCTGAAGTTTGGATAAATATTTTGGGCTATAGATAGAGATTTGACAGTTGAATTCTTTGAAGTCATGAGGATAAATATGCATTTGTGTTTAATGTGAAAAGAAGCTGACCCCAACCTTTAGGCACTAACAAAGCAGATGGAAAGATGACCCAAGAGGACTTTACACTTGCCTTCCCACTGCTTGAAGTGTTCTTTTCCCTAGTCTTTGTGTGGCTGTCTTCCTTACGTCTTTCAGGTCCATGATTAACTGGTCAGCTAAAGTAATTCTTTTCTTGATCACCCTATTTAAAATTGCAACCAACCACATACATACAGACACTCCCACTTTATCTCCATGGCAGTTACCACTGTATATAGACATACCTCAGAGATATCGGGGGTTTGGTTTCAAACCACAGCAGTACAGTGGAATACCGCAATAAAGCAAGTTGAATGAATTTTTTGGTTTCCCAGTACATGTGAAAAATTATCTTTATACTGTAGTCTTTTAAGTTTGCAATAGCATTTTGTCTAAAAAGACAATGTGCGTACCTTAATTTTAAGATACTTTATTGCTACAGAATGCTGACCATCATCTGAGCTTTCAATGAGTCACAGTCAATGATTGCAGATCAAATAATAACAAATATAATAGTGAAAAGGTTTGAAGTGTTGAGAGATTTACCAAAATGTAACAGACACAAAGTGAGCAAATGCTGTTGGGAAAATGGTGCTAATAGACTTCCTTGAACCAGGGTTGCCACAAACCTTCAATTTGTAAAAAAAACACATTATCTGTGAAGTTCAGTAAAGTGAAGCCTGCCTGTATTTCACTATTTTATTACACTAAACCACTCTGTCACTTGAATGGAAGCTCTACGAGGGCAGGAACTTTTGTCAGTTTGTCTTACTGCATTCCTAGTGCCTAGAGCAATGATAGACATGTGCTAAGTGTTCCACAAATGTTAGATCAGTAGTCTCAAAAGTAGAGGAAGCCCCGCTGACACCTCAGTGGCAGCTAATGAGTCTCTACACAGCTATGATGTACCTGAGCATAACCATCCAAAGGTAGTCCTGTGATTAGTGTCTTCTGTCTAAACTTTTAAAAATGCTGGTAATTCGATGACTTAACGAACATTTTTGTGTTTTTATTATTTCAGCCAGCAGTATCTGTTGGAAATGTTGGCCAGCTTGCAATGGATTTGATTATTTCTACACTAAATATGTGTAAGATCGGTTACTTCTATACCGATTGTCTTGTGCCGATGGTTGGAAACAATCCATATGCAACTGCAGAAGAAAATTCAACAGAACTCAGTATAAATGCTGAAAGTATGTAAGACTTAAGCCTGTTTTACTCTGTTCTAAGGGAGAGTGGTTTTAAATTAGAGATAGATTCTACAGATACTGTTTTATAGCAAACATGTACTCAGTGCCAGCTTTGTGCAGAATTTATGACCTGGTCACGTCCTGTTCTCTCACATCTGATTCTTAGCCTTTTTGAAATGGCAACTCCTATGATGACCGTACTTCTTTAACTAGAATTTGAGGTTTGTTTTTTTGGGGGGGGGGGTTTTTTAGCATTTTTTTTTCCTTCTTTTATCCTCAGTTTTAATTTCTGTCTTTCTGGCAAGTATAAGCCCACTAATACCAAGGAAAGGGGAAAAGAATTCCACCAGGTTCAGTTTATATGTTTAATATGTGCTACCTTACTTTAGCCTCGTAGTCATCCTTTCATATTATTATAGAATCAATAATAATGTAATATCAATAAGGCTCAGAGAGATGGAGTTGCCTAATACTACTAGTAGGTGTAGGCTTTTCTTATGCCATAAATCACACAGTTCCTCGTTGGACTATCAAGCTTGATTAATTGGGGAACACAGTTGACATTGCACTGACCACCGTGTTTGTAATGTGGTACTACTCTTAGCTAGGAGGGGAAAGCCATTCATCATGAAGCACAGGAGTATCCACTTGCTTTGATGTCAAGCCGCTCTGTTGGCTGCTCAGTTTTCTGTTTACAATTTTAAGGTGAAAGCCACAGGTGCTAGAGTAGTATGAAAGACCACTGATAGGCTAAAAGACAAATGAAGAACCTCCTTTTTTTTTTTTTTTGATCCATCTTATTAATGGTGCCATTAGCTTGCAATAAGGAAATAAACTTACAAAAAATAACCTTAAGGGGCACCTGGGTGGCTCAGTCAGTTAAGCGGCTGCCTTCAGCTCGGGTCATGATCTCAGGGTCCTGGGATCGAGTCCCATGTTGGGCTCCCTCCTCAGCAGGGAGCCTACTTTTCCCTCTGCCTGCTGCTCTCCCTGCTTGTCTCCTCTTTCTCTCTTACAAATAAATAAATAATTTTAAAAAAAGAAATCCTTAATATTAAAATTCCTGCAGGAGAGATGGCTCTGTTAACACAAGACTGAATTTCAGTTACTGCCTTAAAGGATAAAGGAGTGTAAATGGTAGAACTAGAATTTATATACTTCTACTAATGATAACAACTCTTTTTTTTTTAACAACTGTCATTTTATTGAGTATTTCCTATGAGCTGAACGCTGTGCGTTTAAATATATTAATTTAAAAAAATATATTCATTTAATCCTCACAGATACTCTTTGGGTAGTTTTATTGATGAGGAAACCGTTGCACAGAGAAGTTAAGGTCACATGATTAATAATTGGTGTAACTGAGCTTCTAAGCAAGGCTCTGGCCCCCTTAAGCACCACACCACTCTGCTAATATACTTTTACTCTAGTAGAACACCCACTGGCTTTTCTCTGACATAAACTTGCAGCAAGACAGTTGGGTAAAGTCCTTTAATCCACTTTATTGATTATTAAGATGAGGTATTTTAAAATAAATTATAAATATGACATTCTATCTTCAGATATGCAGGTATGTGTCTTAAAGAACATTTTCTTGCATAGCTAAAATACCATCACTTTTAACAAAATTAGCAATTTCTTAGTGTCTTCATATACACTATCATATTCCCATTGTTCCATTGTACCCCAAAATGTCCTTTTTTTTTAAAATATTTTATTTACTTACTTGGCAGAGAGAGAGATCACAAGTAGGCAGAGAGGCAGGCAGGAAGCAGGCTCCCTGCTCAGCAGAGAGCCTGATGTAGGGCTCGATCCTAGGACCCTGAGATCATGACCTGAGCTGAAGGCAGAGGCTTTAACCCACTGATCCACCCAGGTGCCCCCCAAAATGCCCTTTAAAGTTAGTTTGTCTAAGCAAAGACCCATAGTAGTCATCTGATTATTGTGCCTCTGAAATTTCTTTTACTCTAGAGCAGTCTCTTCTTTTCTTTTCCCCTTCTTCATGAAACTGACTTATTGAGGAAAAAACTGGGCCCATTGTCTTATAGGACGTCTCACTTGCTACATTTGATTATTTGTCATTTGACTTGTCATTTGACTTGTACCTGCATATCTGTTCCTCTAGTCTTTGTATTTTCTATAACAGTACTTAGGTCTAAAGGCTTCGTTAGATAAAAGCTAAATATTTTGCACCAGAATACATGAAAGGTGATGTTGGTTTCATATTTTATCACTTCAGCAAAGTAATGGGAAGCAGGATCTTAACAAAAAAGATATGCATGATGCACTGATGGAGAACATGAGTGTTGATATTATAGGAGGTGGTGTATCTTAACATTTTGCCCATTCCCTACAGATACATCTCTTCCTACTAGGTCTGTTGAATTGCAGTGGATATGTATGTCAGAGATAGATTACAGGTCTGAATGGCCCACATCTTAGTCCCTTTCCCCTAAATTTGTGCTCTTTTCCCTAGTTCCAAACTTTCTTCTCTTGCCTCCTTTGTCCTGAACATAACTGGTAGTCATTAGACTTGCTGATGCACCATAGCGCCTAGTCACACCATACAGGTCCAACAAGATACTCTACAAAAGACCTATAACTGAAAGGACATGAACTACCAAAGGATTTGCAGAAGTCTGGGTTATTTACTGTAACTTAAGAGCTTACTCTTCAGCACAGGGGCCTAATCACGCCTCCAAGAGACTCCATATTTCGTCCTTGGTTCATCTCAGAGCTTCTTGTTCTTGGGCAGGGATATGTTAAACATCAGCAAAGTAGGCCCTTTGTAGAATGTGATTGAGGTCATGGATCCTTTTCCCAGAAGAAGAGCACACACATTGACTCACAGAAAATTTTACATTTATTTTGCATGTTCTCTTTCAGAAACTCCTAAAGAACACAAATGTGCCTATTTCAGAGATTTTTCATATGGCTAACATTCTCCTGCATTTTATTCTTCTCTTAATTCCAGTGAGTTTTGCTGTTCTCTCACAGAAGAGGGGAGAATATCAGAAACTAAAAACATTCTTAAGAATGATTTTATTTGTCATAATGTCAGAAATTTCCAGAGGAATACTTCTCTGGTTTTGCAGTCAGAGAAGAAGAATAATTTTTGGTATTTTCTTACAGTTATCTTGTCAGGCAGGCCTGTGTGCCTCAGTCGATTAAACGTCCGACTCTTGATTTCAGCTCAGATCATGATCTCAGGGTTGTGAGATCAAGCCCCAAATGGGTTCTGTACTGGACATGGAGCTTGCTCAAGATTTGTTCTCTCTCTTTGGCCCCAACCTCTAAAAAAATAAAAATAAAATACATAAACCATTAACTCGACATAAATTAATCTGTTCCATAGAATAAAGGTCACAGATGCATTTTAAGGTACTATTAAAATGTTTTATTTTAACTGAGTGACATAGTTCATATGTTTTATATTTAATAATTGAAAATGTTAGGTATAAAAGTTCTTACAATTCAATTTTAGTTTTTATATTAGTAATTTTAGTTGTATGACTCCATCATTTTAAGTATCTTTTTTTTTTTTAAAGATTTTATTTATTTGACAGAGAGAGATCACAAATAGGCAGCGAGGCAGGCAGAGAGAGAGGATGAAACAGGCTCCCTGCTGAGCAGAGAGCCCGATGCGGGGCTCGATCCCAGGACCCTGAGATCATGACCCGAGCCAAAGGCAGAGGCTTTAGCCCACTGAGCCACCCAGGCACCCCTCATTTTAAGTATCTTATTTCATTTTTTTTGTCCTTGTAGTATATGCATTGCCTTCGAAGAAGCTGGTGGCTCTTCAGTTAAGATCCATTTTTATTAAGGTTAGTATATTTGTCATTTTAAGGTGATCAAAGTAAAATATAATGAGAAAATACTGAGTATTATTGAGAATGAAGATTCAAAACTCAGTTCTGCTCTTTTTACTGTATGTACAATTAAGAAAAGTGTGGTTCTATAGAGAATCTTACAAAATTTCAGAGGTGTTACCATTGTTTTATGATTATATTGAAAGGACTTGGGACATACAGGGTAGGTCTTACGTATTCTCTTCAGGTAGCATTGGTGAAAACATTTAAGCATAGGAATATTTTCAGTTTACTCCATTTGTGTTGCATTTCAACCAGTGGCATATACATTTAAATTACATATGTGTCAGAATAAATTCTGAATCTTCTTTCCTCTTCCACTGCTACCACTATTGTTCAAACCACTGCCTTCTCTCATACTCCTGATTTTGTTCTTGTCTACCCATTCCCCCAAATACCTAATATTCTGTAAATAGCACCACCAATGGTCCTTTAAACCTAAATCAAACACATCACTTCTCTCTTCAAACCCTCTGGTGGCTTCCTGTTTGACTCCCAGTGAACTCACAGCTCTTCCCTTGGCTTATCCTGGTTCTACCTCTGTCCTGGTGTGGTACCCACTAGCCACATGTAGCTCTTTAAATTTTGATTCATAAGCTAAAAGTAAATAAAATTAAAAATTAGTTTCTCCTTTACACTAGTCACATTTGAAGTTTCCATAGTAACATGTGGCAAGCAGCTGCCATAAAGAGCTCTTCTGTTATTAAAGAGCATTCTTCTGGACAGCTGCTCAACCTGATCTAACTTAGAGCTCATTGCCTGTTTCCCTCTTTCACTCACCCTGCTTCAGCCATACTAGCCTCTCTGTTGTTCAGACAGATTAAGCTCACTCCTGTCCCAGAGTCTTTACATTGTTTTCCCTGCCTGGAATATTTTTCCCTAGATACCTAAATGGCTCACTTCCTTCAGTCCTTGCTTAAATATTACCTCATCAGAAATGCCTTCCCTGACCACCCTTTCTGTTGTCTTATCCTGGGGTGGTTTTCTTCACAGCTCCTCACTACTTGGCATATCATATATTTATCATTTACAACTAGTATAAAGTGAGTTTTCTGAGAGAAGTGACAATGTATCATTCACTCTTATATCCCCAGCTTCTAGAATAGTGCCTAGCATGTAGAGAAGCACTTGGTCAATATTGGTTAAGTGGATTAAATACCATCTTTTGGGAGGTCAGAAATATGTCAGCATTCCATAGGCTCTCCCCCATGCCCCATCCTAGTTATTATATTATTATGTAAATGGAATCTTATGGTATGTACTTTATGTCTAGCTTCCTTTACTCAACATTCTATTCGTGAGGTCTGTCCATGTTTTTCCAAGGAGAGATGGTTCATTCTCATTTCTGTGATTCCGTTGTATAAATAAACCATGATTTATCCATTGTACTATTAATGGAACATTAGATTTTTTCCAGTTTGAGATGACTGTGAATAATGCTATGATTATTTTAATATTTACATTAGAATCACTCTTTACTTTTTTTAGTTAATAACATACTCAAAATTTTGTAGTGAGAGTTGCTATTATTTCTACATTATGCCATGCGTGTGGCTTTTTCTGTTCTCAATACTTGGGTAAGTTCAAAAATTAAGATGGGGGAAAAAAGGAATTAGGATAGACAAACAATTAAGATAGACAAAAATTTCTAAGTGAAATTTTTGGTAGGTGGAAATAGTGATTTCAAAATACCAAATATTTATTGAACATGGATTTTTTTGCACCAATATGGCTGTAAGTAATATATACACTCACACATATGAACATAAATATATACATATATAAATATACATGTATATATATGTATGTGTGTATATATACATAAATATATATGCCATATATATACACATACACATAAACACACATACACGATGAAGGTAGGTACTAACATCCTCATTTTACAAATGAGGAAAACTGAAACACAAGAAGTTTAAGCATTTTCCCTGAGACACGTGGTCTGTGTAGGAGGTAAAGCCAGCATTCTAGACCAGGCAGCTCGACTCCAGAGCCTGCTTCTCTTAATCATACTGTACCACCTTCCTATTTTAAAAGCTAGCTATTTCTTATCTGCATTTTAAATTCTTTTTTTAAAATATTTTATTTATTTATTTGACAGACAGAGATCACAAGTAGACAAAGAGGCAGGCAGAGAGAGAGAGGAGGAAGCAGGCTCCCTGCCAAGGAGAGAGCCCGATGCGGGGCTTGATCCCAGGACCCCGGGATCATGACCTGAGCCGAAGGTAGAGGCTTTAGCCCACTGAGCCACCCAGGTGCCCCTGCATTTTAAATTCTGTTGATATTTTATTAAGTCTGTGAAGAGTTTCCATAAAGTGAGTTTTTCTCCCCAAAATTTCTTAACCCTTTTTCCAGATTAACCAGCTGTTAATATCTTGCCACACGTGCTTTTTCTACTCTCTTTCCATGTGCATGCACATAGTTTCCTTCTGCCAAAGAATCCAAAAGTAGGCTACTGATGTCATCATATTTTACCCATAAATACTTCAGCATGCATCTTTCAAGAATAAGGACATTCTCGGGTACCTGATTGTCTCATTGGGTTAAGCCTCTGCCTTCAGCTCGGGTGGTGGTCTCAGGGTCCTGGGATCAAGCCCCACGTCGAGCTCTCTGCTCAGCAGGGAGCCTGCTTTCCTCCTCTCTCTGCCTGCCTCTCTGCTTACTTGTGATCTCTCTCTGTCAAATAAATAAAATCTTAAAAAAAAAAAGAATAAGGACATTCTCTTTCACAATCACAGCAGCATTATCTAAGAAAATCAGCATTTAATGAATTATTCAGTAGTATCATAAGACATAGTCAAATTTCCCAAATTATCCCTAAAATATTCTTCAATTCTGGATCCAATCAAGTTTCACATGTTACATTCGGCATGTATATATAAGATATATATAATATAAGATATTATAATATCTTTTTAGTTGGTAGCCGTTGATATGGAAGTGGCCTCCTTTTTCTGTTCTTCATAATATTGACTCCTTTGAGGATCAGTGCCAGATATTCGGCATCCTAGGCTCACCTGATTATTTTCTAGTTATGTTCTGTTAAGAAATTTCTAGCAAGAACATCTCATAGATGTCCATGTGATAGTTTTTAAGTAATTATTACTCAAGTAGAGAACTGAGAAATTTTCCTTTACCAGTCAGAATAGAATTTTTTTGAAATCTAGATTCCTCACGATTTATTTAATTGTAAAGATACAATAAAAAATTCATTGCTCTGCATCCCTCATCTTCACTTTAAGGACAATAAGTGAATCTAAAAATAATTACAATTTTATATGTATGAATTATTTATCATCACATAAGGTTGATAAAATATTTTAAAGGATACTCTTATTATATGCTAAGATCTAACTTTTAGACTTTCTTTTTATTCTTTCAATGGTATATGAAGTATAAATCAAAACCATTCTGTGAAAAACTGCTTTCCTGGGTGAAAAGTAGTAACTGTGCCAAAGTCATTGTTCTTTCAAGCAGTCATTCGTATCACCGTAATGATCTACAGCTTCGCAGGTATGTTTTTGCCTTCGAAAAATTTTGTTATGTTTTACACAGTATTATTATGGTGTCTCTATTGAAAAGGTAAAATAAATTTTAAAAGCCATGTATATCTTTACCTCCCCTCTCTGGAATTTAGGTAGAAGAAAGTCAAGAGACAGGAGAGAGTATGGTTAGGTAGTCTTATGGTTGGGACGCAAGGAAGGCTTTGGTGTAAAGATAGAGATGGTTCTGGAACTGTGCTTCGATTGTTTGGTATTGTGTGTGGCGACATCACAGAGCTCAGCTGATGAAGAAAAAAAGAGAAAGGGTACCTAAGATTTACTGGATGATAATTTTTTGGAAGACTGGATTCATATTTCTTATTTATTTTACCATCACAGAAATCCGCTTGCCTTTAACTTCCAGGCATGTCAGACTGAACTCCTAAATAGAAGGCAAAATATCCAAGAAATAGATTTATTTCATTTTCATTTATGCACCAAAAAATCATGATGAAGGAAACATTAGCCAAGACTAACCTTTCAAAATTGGAGCTAATTTTTAGTAATCTCATGACAGATATAACACGTCTAGGAATCTCACAAAAAGCTTCATGGCCAGAAGGGAGCAGAGCTGTGGGAAATAGGTTATCTTCATGATGGCCTTGCCTTAGTTAAAATTGGCCTGTGTCTTTATACTCTCTCCTAAGTATGTAAATAGCAAGCCAGAGCAATATTTTTACATTATTCTTCTGTAGACTGCTGAAACTTGTGTTTTGCTTTAGCAACAGAATATAGAGAGAACAAACATTTGCTTAAAAAACTTGCCTTAATGTTCATATTTTTTGTGAGTTTTTAGAAAGTTAATTATATGATTGCTTCTAGTACTCCCTTCAGGTACCTACTCACACCTTGTGTGCAAAAAAGTGTTCAAACTAAAATAATGAGCCTTAACTGGGAAGAAATGGAAAAAAGCCCATGCATTCCTGAAATAGATGATTCTGAGTTTTGTATTCGTATTCCTGGAGGAGGTATCACAAAAACACTCTATGATGAAGGGTGAGTTTGTTTGTTTGTTCATTTGTTCCCCACCTTATTTAAAAATAAAAGAGGGGTACCTGGCTGGCTCAGTGAGATGGGCATGTGACTCTTGATCTCAGGGTAATGAGTTTAAATACCCACATTGGGCATGGAGCCTACTTTAAAAAAAAAATAAAATAAAAAGTGAAAGTAAGATAAGTGGGAGAGTATGTTGGATTCTTATTGGAACTTTGAAAATATACTTATAAAATAGGTACTCTTACATTCAGGGGAAAGATTGAAATTTAGTCTTAGGAAAATTGGTTCCTAAAATAACAAATTTAATGTTTTATAATGTGCAGCATGTTAAGGATCCTGAAACTTACTCTCTGCAACCTCTACAATCAATCTTTTTTTAAATTATGTTAAAATATATGAAACATTAAAACATTAATATAACTATTTTTAAGTGTACAGTTAATTTCCATTAATGAATTCACGGTGTTATATACCAATCACCAACTATCTACTTTCAGATCTTTGTCATTGTTCTAAACAGAGCATCTATATTTATCCAATAACAACTCCTATTTAGTTCAAAATCCATACTAAGGTCCTCACCTTCATTTCTGACTTTAGTAATTTGAGTCTTTTTTTTTCTTCTCAATATTCTTGATCTTTTCAAATAACCAACTTTTGGTTTTATTGATTTTTCTTTTATTTTTCTGTTCTCTATTTATCTCCACTCTAATCTTCATTATTTCCTTTCTTCTGCTAACTCCAGATTTAGTTTGCTTTTATTTTTGTAGATCCTAAGCGTAAACTTGGGTTATTAATCTGTGAAATTTCTTCTTTTTTAAAATGTGCGTTTGCAACTCTTACTTTCCCTCTTAAACTGCCTTAGCTGCATCTCTTAAGTTCAGCATGTTGTTTTCATTTTCATTCTCCCCTAAATTTTCTAATTTACCTTGTGATTTCTTCTTTGACCAATTAGTTGTTTGAAATTGTGTGTTTAATTTCCACATATTTGTGAATTTTCCAGCTTTTCTTTTGTTATTGATTCTAGGATCATCCTGTTGTGATCAAAAAAGACATTTTGTGTGACTTTAATCTTTTTCATTTATCAGGTGTTCTTTTGTGCCCTACCAAAGGTTTGTCCTGGAGAACGTTCCGTGTGCACTTGAGAAAAATGTGTATTCTGCTTTTGTTGAGTAGAGTATTCTGTATGTATCTGTTAGGTCTTACACAGTGTTATGTAAGTCTTCTCTTTCCTTCTCAGTCTGCGTGTAGGCTGTTGAAGTCTCCAGTTATTACTGTAGCACTGTATGTAGTTCTCCCTTCAGTTCTCTAAGTGTTTGCTTCATAATTTGGGGGCTCCTGTTTTGTGAATATGTCTTTATATTTGTTATGTCTTCTTGATGAATTGGTTCTTTTATCAATATATAATGGCCTTCTTGGTCTTTCAGAAACAGTTCTTGACTTGAAGTCTATTTTTTCTGATATTTCTATAGCCATGCTGCTCTCTTGGTTACTATTTATATGGAATATCTTTTTCCATCCTTTACTTTCTTTGTGTTTTGTTTTTTTTTTAAGATTTTATTTATTGGGGCGCCTGGATGGCTCAGTGGGTTAAAGCCTCTGCCTTCAGCTCAGGTCATGATCTCAGAGTCCTGGGATTATGACCTGAGCCGAAGGCAGAGGCTTTAACCCACTGAGCCACCCAGGCACCCCACCATCTCTTTACTTTCAAACTGTGTGTGTCCTTATATTCAAAGTCTCTTGTAGACAGTACATAGTTGGATCATGTTTTTTAATCCATTCTGCCAGTCTTTTTGATTAGAGAATTTAATCCCATTTGCATTAAAGGTAATTAGTGATGAAGGACTTGTCATTTTGCTGTTTGTTTTCTATATATCATAGCTTTTTTTGTTCTTCATTTGCTGCTTTACAGCCTTCTTTTGTGCTTAGTTTTTTATAATGACCTTTTTTGAGTCTCTTCACATTTTTTTTGTGTATATTCTATAGATACTTGCTTTGTGGTTTCCATGGTGATTGCATATAACATTCTAAAGTTGTAACAGTCTAATTTGAGTTGATACCAATTTAACTTCAACTGCACACAAAAACTACTCCCATACACACTGGCTCCCCCAACCCATTGTGATACTGTTGTCACAAATCACATCTTTATATATTGTGTGCCCAATAACAGATTTATAGTTATTTTTGTGCATTTTTCTTTTAAATACTCTACAGTCACAGTCACTCTTGATTAGTCTTTGGGAATCATGAACTTCTAGAAGGCAAGTGAAAGTAAAGGTGGAAATTAGAAAGAGATCTTTTTTTTCTTTTAGCCCCTTTTCATAAATTGATTTATATGACTTACATGATGGCCTAGACCGCCACCAGATTTGTAGACACTTAGACTATCCCCATTTTGCCTGCCCTTAGCTTTCTGTCTCATACGACCCGAGGCTAAGTTTGGGGCTAACCAGAAGGCCATGCTGTATGCTTCAACTCCCTCTGACTCTTCCTTGCCAGGAGTTGATATGCCTGGTGGGTTCATGGATGGCAGAGCCAACAGTTATGAAAAGGGGGAGGACAGCATTTAGAGGGTGGTCTCGGCTGCTTCTCAAGCTCATATAGTCTACTCCTTGCTCTCCCATGAGGAGAGATGAATGAGGAGCATCTCCTTGTGCCATCAGTGGTGGTTTGGTGGCTTTAGAGAGCTAATGTAGAAGAAATTTAAATATGTCCCTGCCATCATTATTCAAGGTCAAGCAATAAATCTGCCTCCTTACTTAACATAATACATATCAAGAGTGTAACTTAGCCTTGCCAAATAGAACTACTGATTTGTTTGCCCTAAAATCTACATTGTGACTTCTGCATGACCCGAAGAAGTCAAAGAGTAACACAAGTAGTAGTCATGGTAATAACTAATTAAGGGCCTGGCACTGTTATGTGCACTTTATGTGTATTAAATTACTTAGTTCTCCTAATAAGCTCATAGGTATGTATTGCTGTTAACTACATGTTATGAATAAGAAAACTGAAGAGCAACAAGATGAAATAACTGCTAAAAGCCATGTGGGTAATCTGTGGTAGAGCCAGGATTCAAATCTAGATACTGGCCCCAGATACTGCACTTCTAACTACTTCATTCTAGAGCTAGCATTCATGGTTCAGGATCACAGTGAGCTTTATTCTTTGTCTAAAAGGTGAACTTGTTCCTTGTTATTTGTAATCACTTTTGCCGCTGCTCCTTTCCAAAACATTTAAGACTTCTCAGAAAGGATACAGGCATTTCAGCTTGTTTTCCCGGTACAGCTTGTTTTGTCTGTCTGTGGCCATACTTGTGTACCATTTCAGCTTTCTCTTTTTCCCTGAAAACCTATTAAATCTATTCCTATTAAAACCATCATTTCTTCCCATTTTTCTTTTTCTTTTTCCTAGTCTGTCATTTCTGTTTTTACTTCTTTTCCTATCTAGCTTATTCCGCATAATATAAAATACCACTTCAAGTATTCTTTTGGTGGAAGCCCTGGGTACCTAACCATCCTCTGCACCTGCCCTACAGACCACCAGCTAGCTTTCAGTCCTCCTCTTGCTTCATTCAGGCCACATCACGTAGTAGCCTAGACTGCTGTTAGTCTGATTGGCCTGCCATAACAAAATACCATCAGCGGGGTTGGTTAAACAACAGAAGTTTATTTGCTCACAGTTCTGGAGGCTAGAAGCCTGAGATTGGGGAGCCAGCATGGTTGGATTCTGGTGAGAGCCCTCTTCCTGGCTTGCAGAGGGCTACCTTCTGGCCATATCTTCACATGGCAGAGAGACACCTCTCATTTCTTCCCTCCTTATAAGGCCACAGTACTGTCAGATTAGGGCCTTCACCTTATGACTTATTTAATCCTAATTACCTGCACAGATCCTTTCTCCAGATATAGTCGCATTGGGGGTTAGGGCTTCAGTTTTGGAGGGACATGGGTTTGGTCTGTAGCAGGTGCTATCAAGATCTTTTGAGCGATTCCCCCTGCTTCCTCCTCGGTCACTGTTCCATCTCGAGTGTTGTTAGAATTAAAATTCCAGACTGATCACAACATCCCCTGAGTAAAGTGCATCAGCAGTTTTACTTGCTGTGTGCAGAATCTGGTTCATACTCCCCATACAAAGCCCTGCAGGATTTCCTTGCCTGGCTCATTCCTTGGTGCCCTGGACTCCAGCTAAATGACTAGCAGCCAGTTTCCTAAAAGCTGTCTTGTTCTTCCTTCCCTTGTCTGGTGTACTTTTCTCTCTTATCTACCTTGCGAAACTAACCCCATTTCCAAGAGTTACCTCACAGAGCACTCCTTGTGTCCTCCCTTGCTTCTCCCTTCTGTACAAGGAATTTACTACTCTCTTTGTGTTCCCACAGCTCTCTGCTCCTTCACACTGACTTGTTAGTTCTTTACAAATCAGTCTGCTTTTGCTTTGCAAAAGTAGTGGTATCAGATTTGCCATCTTGCCATCAAGAAATTGGGCAAAATTAATGAAACAACTTTTTCAGACATTGGATAGCAAACAGCACATAGTTGTGATCCCTGAGAGAAGGCAAATAAGTCCTACAGTCGCCCCTGCTTTCTCCTTGCAGATACTTTGTGGACTACAACACAAAGAAGGAGAGGAAACCTGAACAGAGTGGTCTTGCTGAGTTGAGAAGACAGATATCATGATTGGGGAATGCTAGGACACCTAGAATGAACGAGGCAGAGAATCAGAGAAGGGCTATTCAAGAAGAGCCTTAGGGGTCTCCCTGGGTCTTTGTAAGAATTCTGAGCCACGTGTGTAGGGTAAAACTCCATGAGACCAAAGAATAACTTCTGGGTAGGTGTAAACTTGCTCACAAAGTTAGTGATGATAGCAAAATATTATAAAAGTTAGACGTACTCATCATAGAACATTTGGAAAATGTAGAATAGCCAAAGAAATAATATTTATAATACACAGCTCTGTCACCCAGAAGTAACTACCACTACTAATTTTTCACTTGTTCTCTTCCCAACTCCTTTAAAATATACTTGAATTGAATGTGTGTACCTATAAGTCTAACTTAAACTTTAGGGTTCATCCTATTTAAAAATGTTTCTCACAAAATCAGTTTTAATTTTCTAATGCAAATCTTTCATTTATAATCAAACCCATGTTTAATATTCAGTGCAATTATACATTCACTGCAATAAAGAATTTTTGAAATTGAGAAAACTATTTTTGCTAAATTATTTGTGACATATATATTTGCCTTCCCATTATGAGAACAAATATATATTCTGATCTCTGGAAAAGATAATATTAGTTACCCTAATGATAGGTGGTAGCAGTGGTGTGGCTTATCTGAAATCTCTCATATTTAATTAGAATCAAAGTACATTTATAATTTAATAATGGATGTATTTCATGTGCTAGATTTAATGTCACAAAGAGTAATAAAATTAGCCACTCTCCACTTTCCATTTTTACAGAGAGCACCAGAGGATGGTACTAAAACTATCATGCTACTCTTCATGTTACAAACTAGTAGTGGAAGCACTGTAAATTCAAGACATACCCCTGCATTTTTTAACCTAGAGGCTTGAAAATGAAGGCACAGCCAGGGAAGCTAGCCTCTCTCTAAGCAGGAGCCATTTCTAAGGCTACCATAGCATGAATGTTTAGGAACTAGAATCTTCTGAGTCATCATGGCTCACAGTGCTACCATACAAAGCTCGAGAGCCCCTAAGATATTTGAGGATTACAAAGTGAGATGATCTAACTAGTGCTCACAACTTCCGATTTCCTATATTTATTTATTTTAGAGAGGGAGGGAGCATGCAAGCGGGGGTGAGGGGCAGAGGAAAAGGGAGAGAGAGAATCCCAACCAGACTCCACCCTCAGTGTGTAGTCCAGTGTGAAGCTTAATCTCATGACCCTGAGATCCTGACCTGGACTGAAATCAAGAGTTGGACACTTAACCAAGTGAGCCACCAAAGCACCTGGCCAATTTCTGATATTTAGAGACTGAGATGCTGTGGTAGGCTCTCCTGGTACATCTGAGACTTCTGAACCTACCTCTCAGAGTCTTCTCCACATCTGAAATCCCCTGCTTAGAAATCCAACTCACCTTTATTTCTGTAGCTGTCTGTCAGTGAGAGCGCATTTTCCGCATAGTCCTTGGTTTTAGAGTATTAGAAATAATTTTTGCTTTTGTTGGCAAACAGGAAGCTATTTGCATTTATTTATCTCCATCTCATCACTAGCTTAAGGCATTTATAGCTATAGTTAAGAGACCAAAAGACCTTCCGAAAGACCTGGATTCAAGTCCCACCTCTGCCACTGCATAGATACAGAACTTTGAGTATGTTAACTACATTTCAAACCCTTTAAACTTCAGTTACTTCATTATAATAGCTACATACATGGTACTGACTGTATTGGGCACTGTTTTAACCACTTTGCCTCTACTGCCTCCTTTGTACCCCACAACAACCTGTGAGGGAAGGTCTGTTGTGTTCCCTCTTTTACAAATGATACACACTGAAGCTCTGATTAAGTAACTTGTCCAACATGTCTGGTAAGTGACAGAGCTAGAATTTGAATCCAGGCATTCTGTCCATGTTCCCATTATCCTAAACTGATTCATTTATAAAATGGAGATAATTATAACTTCCTCAAGAATTGTTGGGATAGAACTATAAAATATGCAGATAGTGCTTAGCACATAATAATCACTCAGTAGATGGAATCTGTAAGAAGTAATAGTAAAGGGGCACCTGGGTGGCTCTGTTGGTTAAACATCTGCCTTCAGCTCAGGTCTTGATCCTGGGTCCTGGGATCTAGCCCCGTCTTGGGCTCCCTGCTCAGTGGGGGGCCTCCTCCCTCTCCCTGCACCGCCTCTCATATTCCCTCTTGCTATCTCTTTCTCTCTCTCAAATAAATAAATACCTTAAAAAAATAATAGTAAATTTTTTGCCTTTATTCAGTTCCACAGTTTTCTCTCACTGCTTTAGGTTATTAGTAACAAGGGTGTTATTTTCTTTCAATCTCCCTGCAGTGGTGCTTCTGAAAATCACTATCTTCTACAGCAGATTTAGGAAGTAGAACATATTTCGGTGGGGATGATTTTTCATCCAGCCTTGTATGAGACACAAGCTTGCATATGCCCAATGTGGGCATTAATTGGCTTCTAGTCCTGTCCCACAAATAGCATATATCTGGAGCAAAGGGGAATAAAAAGTGATCTTATTAGAAGTCTTCCAGAAATCTTCTCCTTGCCTAAAACCTGGCAGATTGTCTTAGCTATAAATAGACGCAGATAGCATCAGCATCTTGTATCCATAGAAGAATACTTAATTATCCTCTGTATTTGTTGCAGCTGTTCTAAAGAAATTGCAATGGTCGTTCTGCTGAAATTTGTTTCAGAAGGAGACAATATCCCAGATGCATTAGGTCTTGTTGAGTATCTTAACGAATGGCTTCAGATACTCAAACCATGTGTAAGTTTTACTACACCTTAAGTCTCTGATTTCTCTATATATTTATAAACATTTTTATTCTATATAAGTAGATCAAATAAGTGAGAATTTGTTAAGTATAGATACATCTTTATATAAAATTTAGTTTAGTTGAACTTTTGAAAAGAGAAGAGCACATTTAACCAACCGGTTGTCTACAGTTGTTTCATTAACACTGATTTTCCAGAAAGGAAAACCTTAAGTACTTTATTGTATTAATTGTTCATGTTGCATTAATTATACCAGGCACATTCTGGAAGAATAAACAAATGTCTTTAGAATTCAAGACTTTTTTTTTTTTAAGGAAAGTGAAACCCGTTTATATGAGCAATACTATAACTATTGAATATGCATTATAATTAAAATACTGTTCTATATTACAACGTAAAAGCATTACACCCAGGGAAATCAGTTAGCTTTTAGGCATAATAGAAGTACCATAATGATATGATAGATACTTTTTTATTCGTGCTTTTGCTAGGAACAAATTGATATAAATCACAGAGCACTGATTTTTTTATTATTATTATTCAACCCCTATTCCTTTCAAATATGATTTTACTTGATGGACTCCATAGCCTTTCTGGCATATCTTTATGATTTGGAACTTAAGGAAATTTATCTTCAGTTAACAGAAAAAAACAAATATATTGCTTTGTTTTTCCTTACAGTAAAACTCAGCTAAAAATGCCAGAACCAAAAAGAACAAAAACTAAAAAAAAACTAGAGAAGGGAGTGTTTTTTTGCTACTTAACTTCTAAAAGGGAATTTGGTGGTAAAATTGAAGGATTAAAGTATTTTGTTCTTCATTTACAGTGTGATGACCCCACAGCATCTGCCTTGCAGTGGAAAATGCCAAGTTCGTGGAGATTACTCTTTGGCAGTGGTCTTCCCCCTGCACTTTTTTGACCTTTTTTCAGTTTTATACCTTATGTCCCAAGATACTTATTACCAACACAACTATTAACTATATAGAAAGTTATATTATGTAAGAATGTATTAGAAAATAAAACTTTACTTTTCACAAAAAAAATCTCAGACTTTTATATTAGTTTCCTGTTTCTGCTCTAATAAATTACCACAAACTTAGTGATTTAGAACAATACAGTTTATTATCCTGCAGTTCTGGAAGTCAGAAGTCCAAAAATAGAAGGGTACTTAATAATTCTCTGTATCTGTTGTAGCTGTTCTAAAGAAATCCCAGTGGTGGTTCTACTGAAATTTGTTTCAGATGAGACAATATCCCAAATGTATTAGGTCTTGTTGAGGATTTTTTTTTTTTTTAAGATTTACTTGTTTAAAATTTTGAGAGAAAGAGAGAGAGTGTGCAAGTGAGGGGAGGGACAAAAGGTGAGGGAAAGAGAGAATCCCCAAGCAGACTCCCTTCTCAGTGTGGGGCCTGATGCAGGGCTTAATCCCAATATCATGAGATCATGACCTGAGCCAAAACCAAGAGCTGGCAGTTTAACCAATGGAGCCACCTAAGTGCCCCTGGTCTTGAGTATCTTGATGAATGACTTCAGATAATCCACTGGGCTAAAATAAAATCTCCAGAAACCAATACCAAGGAAATGGAGATCTATTGATTATATGACAATTGAAAATTTCTTAAGGAAGCACAATGATCAAGACAACAGTGAATGAACAAAATGAGAGAGTATCAATGAAGAGACACTAAAAACAGAACCCTATAGAATTCTGAAAGTTTTACTAGAGGGGTTCAACAGCAGATTTGATCGAGCAGAAGAAAGAATCAGTGATTCTGATCATTGAAATTGTCAAAGGAATAAAAAGAAAAAATAAGGAACATGGAGCAAGCCTAAGGGACCTATAAAATAGCACAAAGTGGACCAATATATGCATTATGAGAGTCCCAGAAGGAGAAAAGAGTGAGAATGAGACAAAACGTATTTGAAGAAGGGCTGAAAATTTCCCTAATCTGAGGAAGGAAATGGACATCCAAATTTTGGGAAGTTCAAAAGATTCCAAATAGAATGAACCCAAACAGCCCCACACCCAAGACTATATAGTAAACAAACAAAACAAAAACAAAAAACCTCAAAAATAGAGGACAGAGAATCTTGAAAATCAACAGGAAAAATTACTCATCATAATCAAGTGAGCCCCCACAAGATAATGAGTGGATATCTCAGAAAGCTTAGAGCCCAGAAGGGAGTAGAAAATTATATTCAAAATGCTGAAACAAAAAACTGGCCAATCAAGAATACTATCCAGCAAAAGTATTCTTCACAAATGAAGAGAGACTTTTCCAGATTAACAAAAGCTAAAGGAGTTCATCATCACTGGATATGCCTTATAAAAAATGCTAGAGGGAGTCCCACCCGTTGAAAACAGACGTTAGCAATACAAAAGCATACAAAAGTCTAAAACTCTGTGGTAAAAGTAAATAGGCAAATGCAGGGTCCTTTATCAGTGTAATGGTGGTATGTTAAGTACTTTTAGTTCTGCTATAGCATTAAAAATTACTATAAAACTATATTAATAGATAATATATAAAGGCATAACTTGTGAATCAAAAAGTGGTAATGGGTGGGGAGATTGTAAAAGAATAGAGTTTTTGTGGGATACCTGGGTGGCTCGGTTAAGTGCCTGACCCCTGGTTTTGACTCAGGTCAGGATGTCATGGTCATGACATTGACTCCATGTCAGGCTCCATGCTTAGCAGTCTGCTTGATTCTTTCCCCCTTCCTTCTCCTTCCCCCTCTATCCCTCCCCTCATTCATGCTCTCTCGCAAATAAAATCTTCCCCCAAAAATAGAACAGAATTTTTGTATATGACTGAGATTAGGTTGTAATCAGCATTAAAATAAATTGTTCTGTCAATAAGATGTCTTATGTAGGACGCTTGGGTGGCTCAGTTGGTTAAGAGGCTGCCTTCGGCTCAGGTCATGATCCCGGTGTCCTGGGATCGAGTCCCACATCGGGCTCCTTGCTCAACAGGGAGCCTGCTTCTCCCTCTCTCTCTGCCTGCCACTCTGTCTGCCTGTGCTCACTCTCTCTGACAAATAAATAAAATAAAATCTAAAAAAAAAAAAAAATAAGATGTCTTATGTAACTCCTGCAGTAACAACAAAGAAAATGTTACTAAATCCAATTTCAGCTGCCTGTTGTCTGAAAGATCATCACTCATGAGACAAGTTTTGATAGGAAAGGAATTTGAGCTTTATTCAGGAGGCCAGCAACCTGGGAAGAAGGCAGACTCTTATCCAAAAGCCAAGCCAGGTTTCTGCCTGGCATGAGAGTTTTAAATGGGTTTAGGGTAGGGACGCCTGGGTGGCTCAGTTGGTTGGACGACTGCCTTCCACTCAGGTCATGATCCCGGAGACCCGGGATCGAGTCCCACATCAGGCTCCCAGCTCCACCGGGAGTCTGCTTCTCCCTCTGACCTTCTCCTCGCTCATGCTCTCTCACTGCCTCTCTCTCAAATAAATAAATAAAATATTAAAAAAAAATAAAAAATAAAAATAAATGGGTTTAGGGTAGTTAATCAGTAAAGAGAGTGCAGCAGCCCGCAACATTTCTTGATTATGTGTAAACCTGATGTTTCCACCTATAAACATCTCAATGCTCCGGAGTTGTGCGTGAGGGGGTTGCAGTTCTTTGTTTTGTGTTGTGTAGGAATGCTCTGTTCTTCCTGCAAAGGAGGGCAAGTTCTACAGATACACAAAGGGAGGTCAGTAAAATCATTTGTGTAACCTAAAAGAAAAAAATTTTTTTTGCTAAAAAAATTGCTGGGCTAATCAGAAAGCTGAGGTGGCTTCAAACAGACTTACTGGCCTCTGTGGTCTGGGAAAGTTTTGACCTCCTCGAGGTCAATGGTCTGCAAATTTTAAAGTAAATTAGTTCTGTTACAGAACAAGGGTCTTATGTCAGCAAGTAAGGAGTGTGTTAACTTGAAGCAAGTTAACCCTTAAGACTAACTGGAGTGCTGTTACAAAAACTCCCATAGAAGATACACAAAAGAAAATTGCGGGGAGGTGGGGCGGGTGGGAATCAAAGCATGTCAACACAAAAACATCAATGGAACACAAAGTCAACAAAAGGAAAAGGGGCAAGAAAAGAAAAAACAAAATGGCAATAGTAAGTGCTATGGATGTTCTGAATGTTTATGTACCCCAAAATTTGTATGTTGAAATTCTAACCCCCAAAACCCTTAGACAAAAAAGAAGACTCAACTAAAATCAAAGATGAAAGAGCAATTACAACTGATCCCATAAAAATACAGTAGATTATAGGAGACTTATGAAAAATTGTATGCCAACAAATTGGATAAACTAAAAGAAATGGATAAATTCCTAGAAACACACAATCTAGTAAGACTCAATAATGAGGAAATAGAAAATCCAAACAGACCTATAACTAGTAAGGAGGTTGACTTAATGATCAATTACTAATCAATAGTCACTTACTAATTCAAAAAGTTCCCAACAAAGAAAAGTACCAGTACCAGATGGCTTCATTGGAGTATTTTACCAAATATTTAAGGAATTAACACCAATCCTTCTCAAAGTCTTCCCAAAAATTGGGGCACCTGGGTGGCTCAGTTGGTTAGGTGGCTGACTCTTGATTTCAGCTAGAGTTGTGATCTCAGGGTCATGGGATCAGGCCCGCATTGGTCTCCACGCTTGGTGTGGACTCTGCTTGTCCCTCTCTCTGATCCTCCTCTTTCTCTCTCTCTCTCAAATAAATAAATAATATATTTAAAAAACAACAACAACAACAACCCTCTTCCCAAAAGTTGAAGAGGAGGGAATACATCCTAACACATTTTATGAGTCCAGCATTACTCTGATACCAAAACACAAAATGCAGATCGATATCCCTGGTTAATGTCAATGTAAAACTCTTCAACAAAATACTAGTGATCCAAATCAATAGCACTTTAAAAGGACTATACACCATAAACAAGTAAGATTTATCCCTGGAATTCAGGGACAATTCAACAAAAGAAAATAATGTAGCATTAACAGAAAGGACCAAAATTAGATGATCATCTTAACTAATAAAGAAAAAGCTCTTGACAAAATTTAACATTCTTTCATTTAAAAAAACCACTCAAGAAACTAGGAATAAAATGAAAGTACCTAAACATAATAAAGGTCATATGTGAAAAGCCCACAACTAATATCATACTCAATGGTGGAAAACTGAAATCTTTTCCTCTAAGATCAGAAACAAAGCAAGGATAGCCACTCTTGACACTTATATTCAACATAGTCCTGGAAGTCTTAGCCAGAGCAATTGGGAGATGAAGGAAGGGAGAGATAGAGGGAGGGAGGAAAAGGTATCTGTTAGCAGATGACATGTTCTTACATGTAGGAAACCCAAGAGATTCCACACAAAAAGTGCTAGGACTGTTAAATGAATTCAGCAAAGTTGCAGGTTACAAAATCAACACTCAAAGATCAGCTGGATTTCTACATACTAACAACAATCTGAAAAGGAAATTAAGAAAACAGTCCCATTTATATCCCAATAGTATCAAAAAGAATAAAATACTAATAAAATTAACCAAAGAGGCAAAAGACAGAAGTGAAGACTATAAAACATTGAAACTTATAAGACATTGCTGATAGAAATTGAAAAAGGCATATATAAATGGAAGGGCATCCTGTGTTCATGGGTCAAAATATTTAATATTATTCAATGTCCATATTACCCAAACCAATCTTCAGATTCAATGCAATCTCTATCAAAATCCCAATGGATTTGGGGGGACAAAAATCCCAGAATTCATATTGAATCTCAGAGGACCTCAAATAGCCAAAACAATCTTGAGAAAGAAGAACAAAGTGGCAATCTCATACTTCATGATTTCAAAGTATTGTATTATTTGTATTACAAAGCTACAACAATCAAAAGAGAATGGAACTGTCATAAAGACAGACATATAGACCAATAGAACACAACAGAGAGCCTGGAAATAAGCACATACGTTTATGACCCAATGATCTTCAATGAGGGTGCAAGGAGTACACAGTGGAGAAGGAACAGTCTCATCCACAAATGATGTCGGGAAACTGGATATCCACATGTGAAAGAATAAGAATGAATCCTTACCTAGTACCATATACAAAAATTAACCCAAAATGGATTAAAGAACTAAACCCAAGACCTGAAAGTACAAAATTATTAGAAAAAATGTTGGAGAAAATGTTTGTGACATTGTAATGGGAAAGAGTTTCTTCGATATGACACAAAAGTCACAGGCAACAAAGGCAAAAATAGACAAATGTGACTACGTCAAGCTTAAAACCACAGTGCAACAAAAGAGAACAAAAAGGCAATCTACAGGACAGGTGGAAAATATTTGCAAACTATATCAGATAAGAGATTAAATCCAGAATGTATAAAGAACTCCTATAAATCCATATCCAGAAAGCCTAAATAATTCAAAAATGAGCAAAGAACTTGAATACACATCTCCAAAGAAGATATACAAATAGCTAACAAGCTTATGAAAAGAAACTCAATGTCTCTAAAAATCAGGAAAATACATATCAAAACTACAATGAGATATCACCTCACATCCATTAGGATAGCCACATTAAACACTCACACATCAGAAAATAACAAGTTTTGGTGAGGATGTAAAGAAATTAGAATCCTTTCGCACTGTTGATGGAATTCTAAAATGGTGCAGCCACTATGGGAAATATTATGGAAGTTCCTAGAAATATAAAAAATAGAACCACCATATGATTCAGCAATCTCACTTCTGGGTACATATCTAAAAAAATTGAAAACAGGATCTCAAAGAGGTATTTCACACCCAGGTTCATTGGAGCATTATTTGCAATGGCCAAGATGTGGAAGGAACCTAAATAGTCCTAAATGGATAGAGGAATGGATAAAGCAAATGTAGACTATATATACAATGGAATATTATTCAAACTTAAAAAAGAAGGGACCTGGGGCACCTGGGTGGCTCAGTGGGTTAAAGCTTCTGCCTTCGGCTCAGGTCATGATCCCAGGGTTCTGGGATCAAGCCCCGAGTCGGGCTCTCTGCTCCGCGGGGAGCCTGCTTCTTCCTCTCTCTCCGCCTGCCTCTCCACCTACTTGTGATCTCTGTCAAATAAATAAATAAAATATTTTTTTTAAAAAAAAAGAAGGGACTCCTGTCATGTAGTAGAACATGGATGAACCTTGAACGCATTATGCTAAGTGAAATAGACCAGTCACAAAAAGACAAATACTGCATGATTCCACTTATATGAAGGCATCTAAAGTAATCAAACTCATACAAGCAGAAAGTAGAACAGAATACAAACAGAAATACAAACAGAAAGTAGTGTCACGGGTTGGGGAAAGGAACAATCAAGGAGTTTTTGTTCATTAGAGACAGAGTTTCAGTCCCACCAGATGAAAAAGTTCTCGAAATCTGTTTACAACAATATGTGTATTAGTTAAGAAGATTGTACTACTCAGATATTAACAGGGTAAATGTGTATTATGTCTTTTGCCACAATAAAATAAAGTTTATAGGGGGAATAAAGTTTTTAGGGAAAATTAAAAGTAGTAATTACCAGGTGCCTGGGTGGCTCAGTGGGTTAAGCCTCTGCCTTGGACTCAGGTCACAGTCTCAGGGTCCTGGGGTTGAGCCCCGCATCAGGCTCTCTGCTCAGCAGGGAGCTTGCTTCCCCACCCCTCTCTCTCTGCCTCCCTCTCTACCTACTTGTGATCTCTCCATCAAATAAATAAATAAAATCTTTTTTTAAAAGTATAAAGTATAACATGTATATATAGACACCCAACTTTTTAAAATAAAATCTTAAGAATAGCAAAAAAAAAAAAAAAGGTGGAGAACCACAGAAGTTTTGCAACTCTGATTAAACTGCTTCTTTTGGGGGCACTAGGCGCTAGGTAGTTCAGTTGGTTAAGTGTCTGCCTTTGGCTCAGGTCGTGATCCTGGCATCCTGGGATGGAGTCCCACATCCGGCTCCCTGCTCCGTGGAGAGCCTGCTTCTCCCTCTCCCTCTGCCCCTCCCCTTGCTTGTGCTCTCTCAATTGCTCTCTCTCTCTCAAATAAATAAATAAAATCTTTTTCAAAAACTGCTTCTTTCTGAGGGTGCCTGGGTAGCTCAGTTGGTTAAGTGCCTCTTAACTTAAGACTCTTGATTTTGGCTCAGATCATGATCTCAGGGTAATGAGATTGAGCCCCAAGTCAGGCTTTGCACTGCTTAAGGCCTGCAGCTGCTTAAGATTCTCTCTCTCCCTCTGCCCCTCCCCACTCCCATGCTCACTTACCTTCTCTCTTTCTCTCCCTCTCTCAAAAAAACCTGCTTTTTTTTTTTTTAACCTAAGAATTTCCCTTTCTAGTGTATTGATTTTCCTACCACCAGAGATGTCATCTAAATATCTCTCTGACACAGGTCAGAAGGAAGATGAGTTTTGATGAGATCCCCCTAAAGACATCCAGGGGCAAAGGAAAGTTCAGACGATGTGCTGCCAGGCTTCATGGGGACTGCAAGCTGAGATCTGCATGGTCTTAGTCCCAGTGACACCTGAACATTCAGCCTGCAGGACAGAGATCAGCCTGCTTGCTTCTTTCTGCTCCTCCAGTGGACTGCCTGCCTCGCTCTGGGCTTTGTTTCTGCTTCACATTCCTCTCCGCTTCTGATGACCCACATGCCGACTCCCCAAAAGAAGCAGCTCTGGCCAGGTCCCCTCTGTCCACTCTGGCCCAGGGGCGGAAGCCTCTCCCAAGCCTTTGTCCCCCATGCCACCCCACAGTCCATTGGCCCTACAATGACGAGTATACAAATGGTGACCCGGGGATGCAGGTTAACTGGCAGGCAGTGGGGCCTTCATAGCCAGTCCAGGTCTCATCTAATGATCAGTGTTCTGTGTTTATGCCAAAATTCATCTATGTTCCTTTTTATTTTATTTTTTATTAAAAATTTTTAAAGATTTTATTTATTTATTTGACAGATCACAAGTAGGCAGAGAGGCAGGCAGAGAAAGTGGAGGAAGCAGGCTTCCCGCCAAGCAGAGACCCCCGGGATCATGACCTGAGCCGAAGGCAGAGGCTCTAACCCACTGAGCCATCCAGGCGCCCCTATGTTCCTTTTTAGAAGGTAAATTAGAAAAATCAAATCCTTGAAGCTCAAAGCCTATACCAAAAATAATGTAGTCTACTGAGCTTCCCCCACCCCCCTTTTGGGAGTTCTTTTCAGTTCCCTGTGGCAGATGTAAAGATAAAAATATGCATGTATTATAGGAACAGGGAGGAGATGACCCGTAAATAGCTTGGTTGGGATAGTCTGAGGAAGTGATGTCCGAGTTGAGTGGAAATTAATCATACAGCTAGAGGGAGGGGGAGGGGCACACCCGGCGGCGAGAAGCATGCACAAAGGCAATGAGCCAGGGAAGAGACATCGGGGTAGTGTTAGTGGCCTGAGTCTCTCACCACCTACTCTCCACCCTGCACTGGATCTTTGCATGCCAGCGTCTGATACCTAGTATCTGCTCAGAAATGTTTGTGGAGTGAATAAACAATTGTATACGCAGGATTTTTTTTTTTTTTAAATATGCAAAAGCCCAGTGAAAATTCACAATGAGCAAAATATACTGGGTGTACTGGGGACTCATTATCATCACACGTGTGTGCTCTTTTAATACTGTGGTATTAGGGTTAGAAATCAAAGCAGCTAAATGGCTCTATGTGTTAGAGGAGAAACAAGAAGCTTGTTGCTAAGGAGGAGGGGAGGAACCTGGGAGCGACAGATGGGAAGCTATGTGGCTAGTGCTGCAGGGGAGAATGGGCTGAGACAGCGGGTAAGACAGAATTATCAAATTGAACCTTTTTTTCCAGGCTTGTACCTTGTAGACATTTACCTCCATTAATTCCCTTCTCCCCTGGCTGCCCTTGTGGCTCTACTAACGAACCTGGGTAGTCTTTTGTCTTCCAGTTCCAAACTGCGCAGAACTTGACGCATGTAGACCTCTCACTCTCAAACAACCCAAATATTCCTGAAAAGTCTAGATTTGGTACTGATGCTACCAAGTTTCCCAGACCTGGTAATTTTTATAGGATTTTGGAAGCAAAGAATGAATGCGCGGCGATGATGCTTTTAGAAATGAATTGGGGCCCCAGCAGAGCTGCCCAGGCCACTTCTACTCTGGGGTCATGGCTGGTCACGTAGCGACAGCCACAGGACAGGCACTCAGCTGCTGGAGCGATTTGCCCTGCTTGTCTGGAAAGCACCGCACTCCACCTGCGCCGGCCACCAGCGTCCGCCCCGCGCGCCCCGCGCCCCCCGTGTGTGCTATGCAGCTCTGCGCAGGCGCACACACGTGATACGCGGGGGAGGAAACATTCACTCGGAGCCTCTCTGCCTTGGAAGGAAGTGTTCTGCGCACACCAAAACAGACGAGACAGAGGTAAAATAAGGAAAACTAAATCTAAGCCATCCTCCGTGGTCCATGTTGTTAAAAATACATTCATTTCCGCTGTGTCCTGTGTGTATGTATTAGAGAATAAAACACCTGGCCGTCCAATGGGTAGACACGAGGATGAGCTTAAAGAGGACATGAGCTGTTTCTTAGAGGTCACTGTCACATCAAACCTCGGGGGGAAGGGGGCAGAGGGAGAGGGAGAAGCAGGCTCCTCACCAAGCAGGGAGCACAACGTGGGGCTCGATCCTAGCATCCCAGGACCATGACCAGAGCAGAAAGCAGATGCCCAACCGACTGAGCCACCCAGGCTCCCCCAAAACCTCAGTTTTCGAAAAATCTTGGATTCAAATAACCAGAATAGAATATCTGCACTTCACTTTTAGGAGAAAGACAACACACAGCTACCAGAGATTTAGCTAACCAAAACCGCCCAGGATCTGCCTTGGAGTTTGTATGGAAATGGCTCAGGGTCCAGACCTTCCACATTTGCTTCGTTTCTGGGAAGAGAACCCAAGATTGGACGGATGGCCCTCTCGTGGGAGAGCACTGCATTCTTTTTTTTTTTTTTTTTTTCTTTTAAGATTTTATTTGACAGAGATCACAAGTAGGCAGAGAGGCAGGCAGAGAGAGAGAGCGCGGGAAGCAGGCTCCCTGCTGAGCAGAGAGCCGGATGTGGGCTCAATCCTAGAGCCCTGAGATCATGACCTGAGCGGAAGGCAGAGGCTTAATCCCCTGAGCCACCCAGGCGCCCGAAGAGCACTGCATTCTTAAAAACAGAATTGCATTACATTCGGTATGTTCTATTTAATTACGCAAGAATGCTTTTAGAAAGTTCTTAAAAAACCAGAGCAATTTCAGGAATAAGCCTTAGGCATACAAACGTTAACCAAAATAGCTCACTCATCAAATAGATCATCCATTGGGCCTTTTATTATACGGACCCAACACCATTAGTTTCCTCCTACTCCCCGCAAAAGAGAAAAGGGATGATCAGGGGTTATAAATTATCCAGTCTGTCTCTCTAATTTTGTAATTTATGTGTCATTAAATTTACCATTTAAAATATATAGTTCAGTGTTGTCCAGTATAGTCATAAAGCTGTGTAACCATCAACTTCAGAACCTTTTTTATCCCCCAAAGGGACCCCTTACTCATGCTTAATGAATTTTACAAGCAGTTAAAAAACATTGCTCCGCTTCCCCAACACCTGGTGACAACTGCTCTACTTTCTGTGTCTATGGATTTGCCTCTTCTGAACACATCATATAAATGGAGTCATAGAATATTTGGCCTTTTGTTTCTGGTTTCTTTCACTTTGTGTAATGTTTTCAAGGTTCACCCATGTCTTACGATGTATTAGTACTTCATTCTTTTTTACTGCCAAATAATATTCCATTTATTAATTGTACCACAATTTCTTTATCCATTCATTAGTTAATGGACATTTGAATTGTTCTATTTTTTTGCCATTATGAATAATGCTGTTATGAACATCTGTGTACAAAATCTTATATGAACATATGCTTTTATGTGTTTTACATACTATATTACTAGTCTAAATTCTCTAGAAAAACAACTTATCAGATACATATATGTCTGTGCGTGTGTATATATATGCATATATTTATACCTAATTGATGTACTGTAAGGAATTGGCTCATATAATTATGGAGGCTCTGAGAAGCCCAAGATCTGCAGTCTGTATCTGGAGTCTCAGGATAGCCAAGGGTGTAAGTTCCTGTTCGAGTCTAATCTGAAGGCAAGAGAAGACTGATGTCCCAGTTCAAAGACAGTCAGGCAGAGATAGTGAATTGAGTCTTCCCATTCCCTTCAGACCTTCAACTGATTGGATGAGGCCCATCCCCCCTGGGGAGGGCAATTTGTTTTACTCAGACTATCAATTTATATGCTAATCTCATCCATATACACCATCACAGACACACCCAGAATGATGTTAAACCTAATATCTGGGCATCTCAGGGCCCAGTCAAATTGACACATAAAATAAACACCTAGGAGTTTGGATTGTTGCATCATATGGTAACTCTTTTAACTTTTTTGAAAAACTGCCAAACTGTTTTCCAAGGGTCTGTACCATTTTAGATGATCTCAAGTGAGGGGTGAGGGTTTCAGTTTCTCCACATCTTTGCTGTAGCCATCCTAGTGGGTGGAAATTGGTACCTCACTGTGGTCTGGATTTGCATTTCCCGAATGACTGATAATGTTGAGCATCTTTGCATATGCTTATTAGCCGTTTGTATATCTTTGGAGGAATGTCTATTCAGATCCTGTGCCCATTTTTAATTTGGGTATTTATCTTTTTATTGGTAAATTTTAAAATTCTGGGGATGCCTGGGTTGCTCAGTCAGTTTAAGTGTCTACCTTTGGCTCAGGTCATGATCCCAGGGTCCTGGATCAAGTCCCACATCCGGCTCCCTGCTCAGTTGGAGGCCTGCTTCTCCTTCTGCCTGCTGCTCCCCCTGCTTGTGCTGTCTCTGTTGCTCTCTCTCTGACACATAAATAGATAAAACCTTAAAAAAATTTTTTTAAATTCTGCATAATAGACCCTCTTGAGATATTTGATTTGCAAGTATTTTCGCCCACTCCATGAGTTGTCTCTTACTTTCTTGACAGAGTCCTTTGATGTACTTCAGTTTTTCATCTAAAATGAATCTTTAGGGGCATCTGGGTGGCTCAGTCAAGTGTCTGCCTTTGGCTCAGGTCATGATCCCAGAGTCCTGGGATCTAGCCCTGTGTTGGGCTCCCTGCTTAGTGGAGAATCTACTTCTTCCTCTCCATCTGCCTCTCTCCCACTCAGTCTCTCTCTCTCAAATACATAAAAGCTTTAAAAAAATAAGTAAAATGAATCTTTAAATTGAGTGAAGTAATTTCCCTCCTCCCCTACAGAATTTTTTTCAAAAGATTTTATTTATTTATTTGAGAGAGAGACAGTGAGAGAGAGCATGAGAGGCAAGAAGGTCAGAGGGAGAAGCAGACTCCCCATGGAGCTGGGATCCTGATGTGCTCGATCCCGGGCTCGATCCCGGGACTCCAGGATTGTGACCTGAGCTGAAGGCAGTCGCTTAACCAACTGAGCCACCCAGGTGCCCCCAGAATATTTTTTTTTAAGGATATTGTTTTAGAGAAAAAAGCGCGCGAGAGAGAATGAGAGAGCCTGTGATTGGGCGGGGGGAGAGGCATTCAAGGAGAGGGAGAGAGAATCCTTGAGCCGACACCCCGTTTAGAGGGGAGCCTGATCCGGGGCTCGATCCCAGGACCCTGAGATCATGACCTGAGCTAAAACCAAGAGTCTGCCATTTAACTAACTGAGCCACTCAGGTGTCCCTCCCCTAACAGAATCTTGAGTCATACCCACATTGCAATAATATGAGTGCACTGTTTTGATCTTCACACCATAAGAAAATAGGTCACTATGAATTCACAGAAATCTAGAAGCTTGTGTTTCCTTACGGTTCAGTACTGGGGTTTGAGGAACTTTAAATAAGCTTACAGGCCAAGGGTCCCCACTCTCATTTGGGTTGTACCACGATTAAGGACATCTTATTTACTATTCTTCATTGCACATGTTGTTTACTACTTTTATTTCAATGAACACACTAGGTTAGCAATACTTTGGGTAAGGTAGACTTGTGTGGGCCAACTTGAGAAGTACATTTGGAGCACTATTCCTATGGTGAAGTGTTTGGAGTTTTAAACAAGCACATGATAAAAACGCACAATCCATAAACAATTTGGGAACTACCTGCGTATGATTCCATGACTTATCTCAGACATACAACTCGGTAGATTTTGAGCATTAAATTTCCATATCTTGCAATATGTATTTATTCTTAAGAAATAACTCTTACTTAAATAATTGCCAAAGGCAGAGATGGAGTAACTTGACAACAAGAGTTGAAACAACATCTTTTTCATTGAGAGAAAACACTTTTATGTACCTAATATTTACTAGGGTTTTAAAACTTTTTGTTGATAAATGGAAGTTTCCTAATTATAAAATCAGTGCCTGCTTATTATAAAACATTTAGAAAATACAAAAGAGCAGAAAGAAGAAAATAGGTATCATCCATAATCCTTACAGCCAAAATTAAAAACCATTGGCCTTCTGGTGTAATTCTACCCAAATATTTATTAAAAAAAATATGTGTGTGTGTGTGTGTATATATATGTATACATATACACATATACATATGTGCACATATATATACATTTTAAAAACAATTGACATCATATTGTATATAGAATTTTATATTTTTTCAAAAATTCTCTAATTATATAAGTGATGAATATACTGTCACCAAAAAAATTTAAAGGATACAGACGTAAAATGCTTCCTTAGCTCGTCCTTTCCCCCCGTGCCTCCGTCTCCCCAGAGAGACCACCATGCAAGTTTGTCCAGTACCCTCTCAGACTTCCTGAGCATTACCATTATGCAGGAATTTACTATGTCTAGCTTTCTATTAAAATATCCAGTAGAGGGAACTGTTAGACTGTTTTCTTCTTTAATATGTAAATTATGCCTCTTTTTGATTTACAAAAATCTAAGCGTCTTAGATGTCATTTACACAACGCAGAATGGTATATCAATTTAGAAATGTATTATTTCTACTGACTAGTTTCTAACCTAAATAAAAATCTTAAATCTTATTTTCTCCTTTCAACTTTCTTGTTGGTTGGCTGGTTTTTGTTTCCTTTGACCTTGAAATTATGTGATTTTTAAAAAAGATTTTATTTATTTATTTATTTGACTGAGAGAGCAGGAACACAAGCTGGGGGAGTGGGAGAGGGAGAAGCAGGCTTCCCGCCAAGCAGGGAGCAATGTGGGGCTCAATCCCAGGACCCTGGGATCATGACCTGAGCCAAAGGCAGACGCTTAACAACTGAGCCACCCAGGCAACCCAAATTTATATGATTTTTAAAGAATACTTATACGGGATATATTTATGGGGGGAAAATCCTTTCTGCTGGCAGAAATATGGTTGTTTTCTTTTCCTTTGAGAATATAAATCAGATACAATACAAAAAGAGGTGCAGATGAAACTTTTGTTTAACGTGGCAGTAATTCCATTTAAGATCCTAAATAGATTAGAATAATTGAATAGTGGCTATATACATTTAGATACTCTGACAGTGTTTTTTTTCCAAGATGAAAAATTCTTTGTATTTCAGTAATACTTTATGTAAATGATATTTATATTTTTAGTTTCACAGCAGGTCTCAAGAGAACCTGACAAAACTTGCAAGCATATTCCAACTATTGTGCTGATGCTGTGTGGGGGAGGGAGGGGTTGTTTTCACAGCTGTTGTTGATTTGCATATTAATTAAAATGCCCTGAAAACGGTGGTTAGGCGATGAGGTGTCCTAGTTATGAGAACTTTCCAAATAACCTACTCTCCTTCAAATGCCAACACTTTTCATTTTTAAGCATAGGAAGGGAACGTTTCCAGTGACTATTTTATTGTTCAGTCAGCTTTCTAAATAGAGGGTTTGAACGCAAGTTTTGTTACTTTGACTACATTGTATTTTTAATCCCTAGGTAGTCATCTCCGTGAACCTTGATTCATTTTTCAATCCTAGCCAGCTAGGCATATCTTGATAGTGCTAGTATATATCTTGTGCTTCATAAATATTTGACAAGAAAAAGAACAATCTGAGTGTCCTCCTCCTGTCTTTGCATGTAACTAACAATTCCTGTCTCAGCTCTCAGCCATTCATCCTGTGTCCCCTCGCCCCCTGCCACTACTCCCATGATTTTCTCACCCCTACCTGCCCCTTCAGCTTCATCTAATCTGTTTGTACAAAAACAAAATAGGCAAGCCTAATTCTTAAAATGGTAGTAAATAACAGTGTATTAACAGCCAGTGGAGCTCAGAATGAAAGCCTAAGGAACTTGACTTTGGAGCTTTCTTTCAGCCACTGCCTTCTTTAAAACACAGATTCATCCTTCTGAAATAATGGGCCTAAGACTGGAGCATTTTGTGAAATCCATGTGTAACTCACCTACAGTAGTACAAGGCTTATTTATAACAATGAAAACTTGAAAACAAATGAAATTGGAGATTGGTTAAATGTAGGGGTGCCTGGGTAGTCGTTAAGCCTCTGCCTTCAGCTCAGGTCATGATCCCAGGGCCCCTGGGGCTCCCTGCTAGGCGGGAAGCCTCCTTCTCCCTCTCCCTCTGCCCCTGCTTCTGTTCCCTCTCTCACTGTGTCTCTGTCAAATAAATAAATGAAATCTTTAAAAAAAAAAAATGTAAAGTTGGGTGGGGCACCTGGGTGGCTCAGTGGATTAAGTTTCTGCCTTCGGCTCAGGTCATGATCTCAGGGTCCTGGGATCAAGCCCCACATCGGGCTCTCAGCTCAGCAGGGAGCCTGCTTCCTCCTCTCTCTCTGCCTGCCTCTCTGCCTACTTGTGATCTCTCTCTCTGTCAAATAAATAAATTAATTTAAAAATCTTAAAAAAAAAAGTAAAGTTGGGGACATCTATAAGATAAATATCATGTACCCTTTAAAAATGGCCTTAGACAATAGTTCACAGTGACCTGATATAAAGCACAAAAGCAAATGAAATTTAGGGAAAAAAAATTAAATCTCCTTACAACTTATAGCCCATTGGCAAGTCCTTGAGACAGGCAGAGCGACCTTCCCCTAGGAATTCAACTGCCTTGACGTTAATAGTTTAACTTAACATAAGCCTGATCTCCAGAATCCTTTCAGTCTCCTTTAACATATAAAAATTCCTTTGGAAACTTCCCTTATTTCTACCCCACCAAGATATATGTTAGCAATGATCTTCCAAGCATGTGGCCCACTGATATAAATCCGAAGGGACTCATGACTAAGGTTTTACTAAAACTGTAGTAAATGATCTTTTCCTAACAACAGCTGCCCCTCAGGGTCCAGGAAACCTTGATTCCAAATTCGTTAGAGACTTCACTATCCCTAACCCACTTCCAACCTAAAAGGATATAATCAGTTACCTGTCACAACAGAAAGAGCACAGCTCTTTCTGCCCACAGGTCCTGTCCCTGTGCTTTAATAAACCTCCCTGTTTGCACCGAAGACATCTTAAGAATTCTTTCCCGACCATTCGCTCCAAACTGCAACATTTTCACCCACCCATGGAGAAACCCATGGGAATCTGTTGGAAATGATGTATCTATGAAATGAGTGTCTATTTTATCATTCATCTTGAATTCTGATGAACCCATATACATTTCTTTAACCACAAAAAAAAAGTTATGGAAGAATAATGACTTAAAAACATGTTCACTTAACCATATGATTAAATAAAATGGGTTACAAAACACTCTATCATATAATCTCAATTTAGGGGGGAGGAAAAATGTGTACATGCATAGCAAAAAGATGGGATTGCTATTTACCAAAATGTTAGGAGCAGTTCTTTATGGGTGATTTTTTTTTTAATTTATTTTTTTAAATTTATTTTTATTTCTTTTCAACGTAACAGTATTCATTGTTTTTGCACCACACCCAGTGCTCCATGCAATACGTGCCCTCCCTAAAACCCACCACCAGGCTCCCCTAACCTCCCCCCCCCAACCCTTCAAAACCCCTCAGGTTGTTTTTCAGAGTCCATAGTCTCTCATGGTTCACCTCCCCTTCAATTTCCCTCAACTCCCTTCTCCTCTCCATCTCCCCATGTCCTCCGTGTTATTTGTTATGCTCCACAAATAAGTGAAACCGTATGATAATTAACTCTCTCTGATTTTTAAAATATTCTTCTGTTTGTTTACCCACAGAGCCTAATAGGGTTAATCTATTGTTCTTTTGAAATAAAGGGGAGAAAGGTTATCTCAGACTACTTTGACCTAGAGCACTTTAGTGTCTGAGCCAGTAGGGGGCACCCTCAACACTAGGCACAGTTCAACCACTAGAAATCAACTTGATGCCATTGTTTCAATATTTTTCACTAAATAGCAGGAGTTACTTGTGCTTTCCATATTTCTTTTTTGAGTCCGGCTGTGGTATCCTCTTCTTATTCAAAAGAAGGCAAAATTTTCCAAATTTAGTCTAGGAGAATTGATATTTCAAGGGAATAAAGCAAGCCAATTTCAATTAAAGGGATAATAATTTAGGGGGAAAATTTGAAGTTAATGAGGTTGCTCAGGAAGCAGGTTGTAATGTAATCATAAATTAATTAACCTTTGGTAAAATGTCTCCAAGAAGAGAGTATGAGCCTGGAAGCACAGCAAATAGAACATGCTTTGTGTGTTTCTACTTATGAATAAATCATTTTGGATCATTTGCATTGCAAATAGGATTTAGAACAGTTGATATTTATCAGTATGTATTTGAAGTGGTAGAGATTTTTAAAAATTCAATATTTAGTATCTTCAGTCTCAAGGCTTAAAATTCCACCTACATGTTGTTGGCTCTCAAATTTATATTTCCAACTCAGTTTCTCCCCTGAACTCTAAATGTAAACATCTGACTGCCTACTCAGCATGCCAGACATGTAGGAGATACCCTGGCTTCACTACATCCAAAACCAAATTGCTACCATCCTGGTCAAGCCTGTTCCTTACCATTCTTCCCTACCTCTGCTAACATCACTGGCTTCCTCCAGTTGCTCAGGCAAAAAACCTGGGCACCTTTCCTGTCTCTTGCCTTTCATAAATTCATGTCCTGTCATGAGTCCCCATAGGCTCCCCTTTCACCATATCTAGAATTGACCATGGCTCACCACCTCCACCATCCCCTGCTGTAAGTCACCATCAACTTTTATCGGAAGAATTATCTCTGTCCCAACTTGCTTGTCTGTCCTCCATTATCCTGCTGGGGATCCCCAAAGGCTAAACTCCAGTCTGAGTGGCCCCCTGGGAGGGAGACAGAAGAGACAATGGTGGACAGTGGGCCTGCAGGCTCTAACAGACACAGTGGGGCTGGTCACTTCATACTTCATACTTGGGTAACTTGACCCATTGAGTGGGATTTTCAACTTACAAAGTATTGTAGGAGAGGAAAAACAATTTTCCCTCTACCCTTCTAGGTTCCTGGCTGAGGAACACTCCTCCTAATAATAAAAGATTAACAAGACAAAAATAAACAAGTTAAATTGCGTATGAACATATGTTCATAGAAGAGCACCACCTCATATACCTTTTAGACAAAAAAAACCAAACAAACCAAAAAACAATAAATTTGTGAAGAACTGACAAGATAAAGGGGTTTGGACTAAGGCAAAACCCTTGTCTCACTGAAAGCAGAATATAAATCTTCCATGTGAAAGATAATCTTCCTATACCAAGAGGGTAGAAAGCATACTTCTCATCAGAGACAGGGACGATCAGAGTGTCCCTTTTGCACCAGCTGTTTCTCAAGTATGTTTAAATCAAAATAATCAATATGCCAAAGTGACATATTCCATATGCCAATATTTCAAATGACATATTCTGAACCCCAACAGACTCTTATTGTATTATTTATTTATAAAATGTAAATAGTACTATTCATTTGAGGGATACAACATCATTTCTCACTTAAAATGATGCTGAGTATATAGTAACATTACTGTACACATATGAGGTATTTAAATGTACTATGGCACTGGGGAGAAGGGAAGAAGTTAGTAGAGAAAAGTGAGCTCGGTACACAGTGATGACAAGGGATTTAAGGAGTCAGCTCTTTTACAAATTAATACTAGGGTGGTACAGGGACCTGCCAAGGAAGGAATCATGGTTGACATTCATGACATCCATTGCCAGAACTAGAAAAATGAGTGCATGTCCCATTGGTGGCAATGAGCAGGCAGCATCTGTCTGTGGGCAGAATATTTTTATTTAAAATAAGTGATGTGAGGGGCGCCTGGGTGGCTCAGTGGGTCAAAGCCTCTGCCTTCAGCTCAGGTCATGATCCCAGGGTCCCGGGATCAAGTCCCACATCAGGCTCTCTGCTCAGCAGGGAGCCTGCTTCCCTCTCTCTCTCTGCCTGTCTCTCTGCCTGGTTGTGATCTGTCCCTCAAATAAATAAAATCTTTAAAAAAATAAAAATAAAAATAAAATAAGTGATGTGTAGGGGCACCTGGGTGGCTCAGTGGGTTAAGCCTCTGCCTTTGGCTCAGGTCATGATCTCAGGGTCCTGGGATCGAGCCCTGCATCAGGCTCTCTGCTCAGTGGGGAGCCTCCTTCCCCTCTCTCTCTGCCTGCCTCTCTGCCTACTTGTGATCTCTGTCAAATAAATAAAAATAAATAAAATCTTTTTAAAAAAATAAGTGACGTGTGCTTTCGTGTGAGCATGTGTGTGCATATACTCTCAGAATTAAAATGTAAGATGATACACTTAACTGTTAGTATTTAGGGATTATTTTTCTTTTTCAAATTAAGTTTTTAATTTTAATTCCAGTTAACATAGTGTTATATTAGTTTCAGGTGTACAATTTAGTGATTCAGCACTTCCATACAATACCCTGTGCTCATCATAACAAGTGTCCTCCTTAGTTCCCATCACCTATTTTCACCCATTCCCCCCACCTACCTCCCCTCTAGTGACCATCAGTTTGTTCTCTATAATTAAGAGTATGTTTCTTGATTTGTCTCTTTCTCTTTTCTTTCCCTTTGCTCATTTGTTTTCTTTCTGAAATTCTACATATGAGTGAAATCATCTGGTATTTGTCATTCTCTGACTGACTTATTTCACTTAGCATAATACTTTCTAGCTCCATCCATGTCATTGCAAATAACAAGATTTTATTCTTTGTCATGGCTGAGTAACATTCCATAGGATATCTATACCACATCTTCTTTATCCACTCATCTACAGATGGACACTTGGGCTGAATTTATTTTTTATTAATTTATTTTATTGAATTTATTTTTGTGTATGGTGAAAACAAGTGGTCCAGTTTCATACTTTTGCATATAGCTGACCAATTTTCCCAACACTATTTGTCAAAGAGACTGTCTTTTTCCATTGTATATGTTCTTTCCTCTTTTGTCAAAGATTAATTGACCATATAATCGTGGGTTTATTTTCAGGTTTTCTATTCTGTTCCATTGATTTCTGTGTCTATTTTTATGCCAATACCACACTATTTTGATTACTAAAGTTTCTAGTACAACTTGAAGTCCAAAATTGTGATAATTCCCCAGTTTTTCTTTTCAAGATTGCCTTGGTTATTTGGGGTCTTTTGTGGTTCCATACAAATTTTAGGAGTTTTGTTCCAGTTCTGTGAAAAACGCTGTTGGTATTTTGATAGGGCTGCATTAAATCTGTAGATGGCCTTGGGTAGTATAGGCATTTTAACAATGTTTGTTCTTCTAGTCCATGAGCATGGAGTGTTTTTCCATTTCTTTGTGTTTTCTTCAGTGTTTTTTCATCAATGTTTTATTGTTTTAGAATACAGGTCTTTAACAAACTGAGGGTTGCGGGGGGGAGGGGGTCGGGAAAGGGGGGTGGGGTAATGGACATTGGGTTGGGGAGGGTATGTGCTATGGTTAGTGCTGTGAAGTGTGTAAACCTGGCGATTCACAGACATGTACCCCTGGGGATAAAAATTTGTTTATAAAAAATAAAAATTAAAAAAAAAAAAAAAAAGAATACAGGTCTTTTATCTCTTTGGTTAGGTTTATTTTTAGGTATTTTATTATCTTCGGTGTAAATATAAATGAGATTTTTTTCCTTAATTTATTTCTGATGCTTCATTATTAATGTATAGAAATGCAACAGATTTCTTTATGTTGATTTTGTATCTTGCCACTTTACTGAGTTCGTTTATCAGTTCTAGCAGGGGTTTTTTGGTGGAATCTTCAGGGTTTTCTCTACATAGTGTCTTGCCATCTGCAAATAGTGGAAGTTTTACTTCTTTACCAATTTGGACGCCTTTTTTCTTTTTGTTGTCTGATTGCTGTGGCTAGGACTTCCAGTACTATGTCAAATAAAAGTGGTGGGAGTGGACATCCTTGTCTTGTTTCTGACCTTAGGGGAGGAGCTCTCAGTTTTTCTGCATTGATGTGATGTTTGCTGTGGGTTTTTCCTCTAAGGCCTTCACTATGTTAAGGTATGTTCCCTCTAAACCTACTTTGTTGAAGATTTTTATCATGACTGGTGGTGTACTTTGTCAGATACTTTTTCTGTATCCATTAAAATGATCCTATGGTTTTTATCCTTTTTTCTTGTTGATGTGATGCATCATGTTGATTGATTTGCGAATCTAGAACCACACTTGCATCCTAGGAATAAATACCACTTGATAGTGGTGAATGATTTTTTAATGTATTGTTGGATTCATTATCATCGTTTACTAGTATTTTGTTGGGGATTTTTGCATCTATGTTCTTCAGAGATATTGGCCTCGTTTTTAGTGGTGTCCTTATCTGGTTTTATTACCAGAATAAGGTAGTCTCATAGAATGAATTTGAAAGTTTTCCTTCCTCTTCTATTTTTTGGAATAGTTTGAGAAGAATGGGTATTAACTGGCTTTTAAATGTTTGAAAGAATTTTCCTGTGAAGACTTCTGGTCCCAGACTTTTGTTTGTTGGGAGTTTTTTGATTACTGACTCAATTTCATTGCTGGCAATCGGTCTGCTCAAATTTTCTATTTCTTCCTGTTTCTGTTTTGGTAGGTTACATGTTTCTAGGAACTTAGCATTTAAACATGTTTTAAGGTATTTTATACAGTGCTGAGTGACCAGTGTTCCAACTAAATTCTATCCGCTGAGTGACAGTTCTTCACTGAATATTTATTTGGGGGAAGTTAATTAGTGGTTCCTAGATTGAAGCCAACACAGTGATCTCTTCCAACTCCTCCTTCTTTCCACCCACAGCATGGTTTCCCACTTCCCTTCCAGTGTAAAACGATTCCTCCCAACATTGCTGGGACCAGCATTTTCCCAACCAAACCACTGTTTTCTCTGTCATGGCCTTTTTAAAAAACAAGTCAGGCAGATGTGTTTCATAGAGAGAAATTCACTCTTACATTTCAATATCTCACTTTTCAGTATTTGACATTTTGAACATTTTTGGTCTTGAGACAAATTTGAAAATAGTAATTACTCAGTAAATATTTATGGAGCACCCACTATGTGCCAGACACTGTTCTAGACACTGCAGACCCTTGTCCTCTTGGGAAACTGACATTCCAGATTGGCAATAAGTAAGAAGCATAGTAAAAATGTACTCTGCCTAACATGTTGAAAGGTGATAAGTACTATGAAAAAAGTAGATTAGTCTGGGAGATAGTCACCACTGCCAGATGATTTTTTTTTTTTTATGTCACTGTCTTGCTCAGAAACATCTAATGCTTCCCTCAGTGTGTCACCCAAGCCTTTCTGTCTGCTCCCAGTCCACCCTCCTACCTTATTTTGTACCTGGGCAACTACAAAAACTCAGGCTTGGGCTCTCATTCTTTCCCACCACCCTCCCAGCTCTGAGCCATTGCTTAGATTGTCTCTTGACTCCTGTAATGTGTGTGGATGTGGCCTATAAAAAATGGTGGTCCACTCCCCAAAGTCTTTGGGACCTCTGCAGCACACACCCTGAGCCCACTGATCTCTGAACTTCCTGATATTTGTTCTCTGTCCCTGACATTCAGAGCTTTAATCAAGCCCCTCCTTGAATTGCTACTTAATGATTACTGAGCCGTGTGTAGGGATTACCTCCCTGTGCAGATTATTGACTCCTGGCGTGGGGAGGCAGGCATCATCCTCAGGATTTATCTCCACTGCTTTCTATGTGCATGATAAGTCCTTAGAAAAATTCCTGTTGTTGAATGAATTAAGGGTAAACTACTAAATAGAGACATTTGTATACAACTTCAGAGTTGATGGACCAGGACTCTTTCCCTGCTCTTGGAGGATGTAAACAAGGAAAGATGAGTGCTGATTTTGTCATTCTATCTCCCAAACACCAGTTTTCAATCTTTGCACAATTGTTTATAAAACTGATTTGACATAAAACATAGTATTTTGAAACCACTTGCAATTTCTATGATTACTCTCTGGAAGCATCTGTAAAGGATTTTTTGGTTGCTTGCTTCTAAAATTGTAACTAATGTATGGCCTGCTTGGTTGTTAAGCAATTAGAATCTCATTCCGTCAAGTCCCTGTTGTGGCTGTCCGACAAGTCTCACCGAATTCAGTTTATCTTGCACAGCCATACCCAGGGCCATAACAAGAAACTCTGAATGCTGTTACAACCCAGATCTTGAGAAGCTCTTTCTCAAGAGGCAGTAAATGTCAACATCTTTGAGGACATTTCTTCCAGGAATTGCTTTTCAGTGACAATGCACACAAAGGATGGAGAGGAGAGACCACAAAAGGCAGTAGGTGTCTTGGCAAATTCGGTAGCCTGCTCTGCGGGGATCTAGGGTTTTGCACGAGGGAAACAGCCACAGCCAGAGGTTTTAGTGACAGCATCCTCTTGAAACTGCTCTGAACCTGAACACACAAACCAAAAATAATTAAAGAACCAATTGATGAGCTTTAAAAAAAAAAAGGTTAAAAATCTCATTTGGAAGCCTCTTGGACAAAGAGTATACTACAGGGAAATACAGTGGTCTGCTCAATATTCTAAGTACAGGCAAACTTGGGGCTTTTGCAAATGATGTATGGAATCTTTGAGCCTTTGGATAACCTACAAACAAGGCCATGCACAGTGAAATCATGAAGAGACAGAGCCGTCCTTGGTGGCTTCTATTTCCATGTCTGATCTGTCAGCCTCCTTTTTTTCCTGGAAACTCCTATCTTCTTCTTCTTCTTCTTCTTCTTCTAGGACTCAGGAAAACCCAGGATATCAGCCATGCTTTTACATAGAGTTGTTGCTTTTTGCAGGAGAATTTGGAGACAGGACTTTGGGACAAAACACGAAGCCTTGAACTTGGGCCTTCAGGGAAAGTCCTCATGCTAATGGCATGAGTGCTTCCCTGGTCAGGCTTTGGGTCTTTCTTCCTGTTTGCTCTGGGAGCACTGGCTTTGGACCTCCAGCCACAAGAGATGGTTCTCACTTCCTGAACTCTTTCAAATGCTTCCTCCCAGTGGGGAGTTTCCAGTCACAGTGGAGTGGAACAGAGATGGAACAGAGAATCAGAATCCATACTCATGTATGGTGTTTGGGAGAACAAAAGAGTCTAATGGAATTGATCATCGATTGCCAATTAAGATAGATATTAAAACATGATTAGCCAACCATGTAACTTTACACTTCAAAAAAGTGAAGCCCCATAATTCTGCCCTTGCACTCACTAAAAAAATGTGTTTGGCCCACTGCTAGGGACATGTGGTATTCCCAGGCTAAAACAAGCCCAAGATGAAACTCTGCAAGAGGAACAGCTTGCCCAATTTTGCCCACCCACCTTGTGCTCCAGAACCACAGGAAAATAGAGACCACATGCCAAATCCACACGGAGGGATTCCCTAACTTGGGAGTGAACACATACAACAAGGAGATTTATTAAGAATGATTGACTCCAAATTCAAGAATGACACTGCATGTAGCTTCCTGTATTTTAACTTTGGAATGCGTGTGTGTGTGTCTATGTGTGTAGTGTAGTATGATATAGTATAGTATAGTATAGTATAAATATGACTCTTTTCTTGTGAATGACAGAGCCTCAAAATGGCTTAAATAGAATAAAAGCAACACTTTTTTGATTCAATCATAGTAGAGAGAAGCAGTTTTGCTTCAGGCATACGAATGCTGTCACCTGGGCTTGGTCCCTGTCCATTTCTTAACCCTGTTTTCTGCTATGTTGGACTTGCTCTTGGTCAGATCCTCTCTGGGGGGCATCCTAGCAACTCCAGGCTTACACCCAAGACTCGTGTCCAGTGTACATACTTCCCTTCTCCAAGGGGCCTACTCATCCTGGGAATTGAGGCCATATCCTGCACCAGTGTCCATATCTGGGATTGGCCAGGTAGTGCCCTTGAGTCATGGGAAGTGGCAGCAATCAACCCCACCAAAAAGCCTGCATGGAGGATAAAGAGTCATTCCAGGGATTATTGGCTGGCTCAGTCAGTAGAGTATGCAACTCTTGATCTTGGGGTTGTGAGTTTGAACCCCACGTTGGGTGTAGGGATTACGTTAAAAGACTAAAATCTTAAAAAAAAAAAAAAAAGAGTCATACCAGAAAGAAGTGGTAAGCTGCTAAAGTGGCGAAGATAGTGGAGTCACCATATAATATAGCTCTAAGTGCCACTAAGAGGAGCTCTTCCTGGGATTTCCCCATCTCCTGCATGAGGACACACGTAGCACTGGCCACCAGGTAACCTCAGAGGCCTTGACCTCGGGATGAGCAAGGCTGTGGACAGGCACACAGAACCAATCTAGAGCCCCATGTGTTAAGACAAAGCTATAATTAACTCGGATCCTGCCCTACAACCCTTCTGTAAGATAATATAGTTCTCTTATTATTTAAGGAAGTTTGTGTCAAGTTTGTTGCTCACAATCAAAAACATTCTAATGCATATATCTATAATCAAAAAGGTAAAAAACAAAGGCACATTAATTTTTTAAAAGTTGTATCTTTGTTTTATCCCAAGTTTTCTGAACCTAACTATTGAGCCATGTCTCCTACATAGCAGTCTATTCTATGATACTTTGCAAATGGAAACATTTAGAGCAATCTTAGACTCTGAAAACAACTTGTGGATATCTGAAATAATTCCATCAAAAGCTAAAAGCATGTAAATATTTTTGCAGTGATCAGCTGGAGATCAGCTCACACCGCCTTAAATGAGTGATTTAGCATCAAGTGTGGAACTACCGGATATGGTGTGCAGTAACTAGGACACATATGAAGTATACAGCATCACTCACAAGGACTTGTCAGAGTATTTCACCTGCATTTAAGTAACCCTTTAGATCTAAATCCTGATCTATGGGAAACATTGGGGATAGAGAAATAAGTTAAACACCACCATGAGGAAACAGATGACGTCAAAAGGCAGAGCATTTTATAGGAGAAAGTTGTATTAGCTCAGGTGACGTGAGATAGTACAGCCTGGAGGGCTAAGACAACAGACATTTATTTTCTCCCAGTTTTGGAGGCTGGAGGTCCAAGGTCAAAGTGCCAGCAGGGTAGATTTCTGGTGAGGCCTCTCCTCCTAATTCAAAGATAGTCACCTTCTTGCTGTGTCCTCACATGGCCTTTCCTGGAGGGATGGAGGGGAAGGGGAGGGGTTTCATGTCTCTTCTTCTTATAAGAACACCAGTCCTATCAAATCAGGGCCCCACCCTTATGAACTCATTTAACCTAAATAACCCCCCTAAAGGCTCTGCCTCCAGATATAACCAGGGATTAGGGCATCAACACATGAGTTTTGGGGAGGCACATTCAGTCCATTAAACATTCATTGTTCAATCTCCCCAACAAATCAACAACGTTAACAAACAAAAAAGGTGAGGGGTACCTAGAGACATAATAGCCAAATGCAATGTGGTCCTTGATCAGATCATAGTTTAAACAAACTAGTTATAAAAGGTATTTTGGGAACAAAATTGAGATTTTAGTATGGATTGGGTATTAGATGTCATTAAGGAATTTTTAATCTTGTTTGATATTATAATGGTGTCATGACTAAGACATTTCTGCATTTTTTCAGAATTATATAATGAAGCATTTAGGAGTACATACATGATAGATGGGATTGATTCCACAATGCTTTACAAACAGACATGGAAAATATGGGGGAAAATTCTCCTTTTCTAAGTTTATCTATTTTTTTAGTATTCTCTTTACCAAACTTGGGGGTTGAACCCAAGATCAAGAGTCATATGCTCTTGATACTTTATATGGAAAACCCAAAAGACTCCACCCCCAAACTACTAGAACTCATACAGCAATTCAGTAACGTGGCAGGATATAAAGTCAATGTACAGAAATCAGTGGCTTTCTTATACACTAACAATGAAAATACAGAAAGGGAAATTAGAGAATCGATTCCATTTACTATAGCACCAAGAACCATAAGATACCTGGG
>PISX010012919.1:0-58742 GCA_004024625.1 Mellivora capensis
AAAAAAATGATTTCCAGAACTCAGTGGATCTCAATCAGGGTTAATTTTGCCTTCCAAAGAATATTTGGCAATGTCTGGAGTCATTTTTGATGGTTACAACTGGGGTTTAGGGACTGCTGGAATCCAGTTAGTAATCAGGAGTGTTGCAGAATGGCTCTCCACAACAAATAATGATCCAGTATAAAATGTCAATAATGCCAAGGTTGAGAAACTTTGCCTTAATTACATGTAACATAAACAAGGTGTTTTACTGATATGGGAGGACAATCAGAACACAAAACTATATCTATGCTATACCTTCAGCTATAAAAATTATACATGCAGGGGCACATGATCGCAGGTCCTGGGATCAAGCCCTGCATCAGGCTCTCTGCTCAGCGGGGAGCCTGCTTCCTCCTCTCTCTCTGCCTGCCTCTCTGCCTACTTGTGATCTGTCTGTCAAATAAATAAATAAAATCTTAAAAAAAATTACACATGCAGATGCACCAGGACTGTAGAAGGACAAGATAAGGAGAAAACAGATGTATTGTTTGGATGAAACTACGGGCAATTCTTCAAAACGTATTTTATTTTTACAAATCAATTTTTTAAAAGAATTAAAATGGAAAAAGTACTTTATGGCAAGTGAACAATAGAGGAAGGAGATAGATGAGAGCTGAAAGGAAGAGAGAGAAAAAATACAGAATACAAACCCAAAACAGCTGATTTAGGCAAAGCGTTTACCAATCTGACTAAATTCAGAGTCTTTTGTAGAGATGTCTGAAAAAAATGCAACCCCTCACCATGAAATGACCCTTTTAATCTGTAGTAATGCTCCTTATGTGATATTAATAGAGTCCCATCAGTTTTCTTATGCTTAGTGTCTTCAGGGAACATATGTTTATTTTCCTGTCCACCTGCTTGTGTGTTTGAATTTCAAGTGTGCATCTTTTAAACAATATAAGTTGGGTCTTGCTTTCCTATCCAGTCTGAGAATCTCTGCCTTTTGAACAAAATGTTTAATCCATTTACATTAATGTGATTCTTATTTTCTAGTTATCTACTATGTTCCCTCTTCCTTTGTTCTTCCTTTATTTGAATTAGTCAAGAATTTTTTTTTTACTTCTACATTCTGTGTCCTCCATGGACCATCTACCTATAACTCATTTTGTTTATGCTTTATGATTGCTGTCATAATTAAAATATGCATCTTTATCATAGTCTGTCTGTAATTAATATTATGCATTTCCTTTATAAGGAAAAATTTGCAAAGTGTAATTCTCTTTATACTCCCTCCTACCCTTATACTATCATTATACATTTCACTTCTACATATATTTTAAATGCCATAGTACAGTGTTGCAATTTTTGCTTTAAACAGTCAGTTGACTTTAAAGAATATAGAAAATAAGGAAAAACAGTATTTGCTATTTAACATTGCCAGTGGTTTTCTTCCCTCCTTACAGATTAAAATTTCCATCTGATATCATTTCCCTTCTACCCAAAACACCTCCATTGTATTTCTTAGAGTGTACATCTGCTGGCAACAAATTCTCTGAGGTTTTATTAGAAAATATTTTATTTCTTTTTTTTTAACCAACTTTTCATTGTAAAAACTTTCAAAGATATAGGAAAGCTGAAAAAATTTTGTGCCATATATTCACTGCCTAGATTCTACAGTTGACATTCAATTGTAATTGTTTTATTATATATCTATCATCTATCTCTCTATCCATCATTTATCTTATTTTTTTATGCAAGTAAGTTGCAGAAATCAGTACACTTCACCCTAAATACTTTAACATGCATTTCATAACTGCAGTCAATATTAATTCACATTTTTTCTTTTGAGGTAAAATTTACATAAAATGAAACACACAAACCTGAAATATGCCACTTTATTATATCTGACATATGCATATACACATTCAACTGAAGCCTCTTTCAAGATACAGGACATTACTATCACCCAAGGAAAGTCCATTATGCCCCTTCTCTGCCAGGGCAGGGGTAAATTCTTGCCCCTCCCTTCCACCAAGGCAACAACTGTTGAATTTTTTACACCATACATTCAGTTTAATACCTTAGTACTCCACATGGATGGAATTCTACAGTTTGCACTCATTTTTGAAGATTATTCTGGTGAATTTAAGTATTCCTCTTCTGTTGCATTTGTCAATGGTTCAGTCCCTTTACTTTCAAATAGTGATTGACCATTTTTATATAATTTTGTCTGTATCTCCTCTTTATTGTTCCTCTATTTGTTCTCTCCTGTTTTATTTGAGATTAATTAAATAACTTCTAAAATTCTTCTTTGGACTTTAAAAAAAAATTATTTATTTGTCAAAGAGAGAGGGAGAGAGAGAGAGCGAGCACAGGCAGATAGAGTGGCAGGCAGAGGCAGAGGGAGAAGCAGGCTCCCTGCCGAGCAAGGAGCCCGATGTAGGACTCGATCCCAGGACGCTGGGATCATGACCTGAGCCAAAGGCAGTTGCTTAACCAACTGAGCCACCCAGGCATCCCTCTTCTTTGAACTTTTACCTATATCTCTTTGCATTCTATTTTTTAGATCTATTTTGCTGTAGGGATTACAAAATATATCCTTAATTTTTTACATTCTACTTAGAGTTAACACGTCAGCAGGGAGCCTGCTTCTCCCTCTTCCTCTGCCTATCTCTCTCTCTCTCTCTGTCAAATAAATAAATAACATTTTTTAAAAAATTTTATAATTAAAAAATAAACTGGGATAACTATTTTTTAATTGGGAGAAAAATAGTGTCTTTTATTTACCATTTTGATGCTCTTCATTCCTTTCTAAATACCTGAGTTTCCATTTAGTATCCTTTCCCTATAGCCTAAAGAACCTCCTACTTCCCTTGGCATTTTGTGTAGTGCAGGCCTGCTATCAAATAATCCTCTTAGGGTGTGTGTGCACGCACATGTGTGTGTTTGTGTGTTTATAGTCTGAAAGTGCCTATATTTGCCTTTATTCTTAAAGGGTATTTTTTGATGGACTTAGAATTCTATGTTGATTTTTTTGTCTTTAAAGATTTGTTCTACTATCTTCTGGCCTCCATTGTCTTCTGAGGGTAAGTCAGTGAGTCATTGTTACCCTATATACTGAATCTTCTTTCTCTAGACACTTTCAAGATTTTTTCTTTATTTTTGGTTTTTAGCAGTTTGACAATGATGAGTCTGGGTATGATTTTCCTTGTGTTTATCTTCTCTAGAGTTTACTGAGCTTCCTGGATTTGCAACTGCCTCTTTTCATCAACTTTAACAAATTTTCAGTCACCATTCTTTAATAAAAACAAAAAACAAAAAACTTCCTGGTCCATTCTGTCTCTTTTCTTTCTGGAACTACAGATAGGTATATTTAGACCATTTGCTGCTATCCCACAAGTCACTGTGTTTCTGTTTAAATTATTTCCACCATTTTATAATCTGTTTCTGTTAAGATGATTTTTATTGATATGTCTTTATATTCATTGGTCCTTTCTTCAGTTATGTGACAATCAACTGTTCCACATAGTTAAGTGTTTTTCAGGTGTATGTATTTTTTTATTTTATCATTTTTTATTTGGTTCTTTTTACAGTTTTTACATCTTCTCTGAAATTCTCCCATCTCTTTACTAACTACATCTATCTTTTCCTGTAACTTTTTGAACATATTTATTATAGTTATTTCAAAGTTCCTGTCTGCTAATTCTGACATCTGAGTCATTTGTTGATCTGTTTCTATTGACTGCTTTTTCTATTGTCTATGGCTCTTAGTCTGCTTCTTCATACATCTTACATTTTTTTTTATTATATACCAGATACTCTTTCTAAAATAACAGTAGGAGATAAAGTATATTAAATGTGTGCTTTTGTTAGGCAGCTGGGAGTTACAATGTAAAGTCCTGATCATTTTGAGCTCATTAATAGTTGAGCTAGTTAAGGTGACTCTGCAACTTTACTCCCTCTAGCAGGACTTTGGAACTGAAACACTAGCAGTCTATGAAAATAACTCTGCTTTTGAACCTAGCCTCTATCTTATAGAATAGCCAAGGTCCATTTACATCAACAGAAAGTGTGCTATTTGTTCAGGGTGAATATTTGATTATAGCTTTAATCAGGCTTAGTTCACATCTGTCTTCAAATACTTTGAAGATAAGTTCAGGTCTCTCCCTAAAGCATCAAAAGGCTACTAGACTCAGGGCTATGAAATCATAAGATGGTGAGAGGGCACAGCATGATACCATGGAACCTTAGAATCTCAGGGCCAGAAAACCTCAAGACCCCAAGACTGAGAGGACATGACCTCAAGATGACAAGATCTGAAATTGCAAGATGGAAAAATCACCCAATATCTCTCTGCTTTCCAATCCTACTGCCAGCCTCTGTTTACTCCACAGAACTTCTTTTTTTTTTTTGAAGGATTTTATTTATTTATTTATTTGACAGAGATCACAAGTATGCAGAGAGGCAGGCAGAGAGAGAGAGAGAGAGAGGGAAGCAGGCTCCCCGCTGAGCAGAGAGCCCAATGCGGGACTCGATCCCAGGACCCTGAGATCATGACCCAAGCTGAAGGCAGCAGCTTAACCCACTGAGCCACCCAGGCGCCCCCCGCAGAATTTCTATGTGAAAGAACTACTAGGCAAATTATCTTTACATTTAAGACTTTTCCAGATTCAAATCCAAATGCCAACCATAGATTTGTCAAAATTTTGGCTGTTTGTCCTCATTCTAGTGAAGACTCTACTTATCTAGCAGTCTTGCTCCTTTTCCCACAACTCCCCTAACCTCAGCAACTGACGGCAGGAATGAAAGTTCCCTCTGTCCTTTGCTCACCTAGAAAGACTGATCTCTATGCACTTTAGTTCCTTTAAATTTCTTTGCAATGACAGATCTTTGATGGCTTTAAAGATATGAATCATTTTCTGGTTCATCCAGTGATTTCTTTAACAGTGATAGTGGAGGTCTTTTTCACCTTAATCACTCCAATCAGAAACAAAAATCTCCATTCTGCTCATTTTTGCTTTTGTACATCCTTATCTTTTTTTGCCCACTGAAATTACCATGGAACACTTTCTGGAATTTGTGTTAGGAGAGTTTCCTGAGATATCATCATTCATGTTTAGGTTGAGAAGATATAATCCCTGAAACCACAAGGCTGGAGTAATTATGGGGAACTTCATACCCCAAGAAGTTTGGTCATGTCCAGTGATGCCAGTACCTCAGCCCAGCACTCAGCCTCAGTGACCTCTCAGGGGTCTGGAATTTTATTTCTCTTACGGGGTGCCTGGTGGCTCTTAAGATTATTTCTAAGGAGAAGTTAAGATGGTGAAGGAGTAGAGGGACCCTGGGCTTTCCTTGTCCCTCAGACACAGGTGGATAAAAATAAAATCATTTTGAACAAACATGAAATCAGTCTGAGGACTGAGAGAACAAAAATGCACAACTGGAGGTAGAAAAGCAGCCATATCATAGAAGGTAGGAGCTATGGAAAGTTGTCTTGGGAGAGAAAAGACCTGCAGAGGCTGTGAAGGTAAGGGAGACCTGATCACAGAGACAGAAACGATGGAGAAAGAGAAAGAGAGAAAGAGCAAAAGTGCACACAGAGGATTGCACAGGAAGAACTCTTCCCCCAAACCACTGACTAGGAGAAGAAGAGGAGCTGACCACCACAAGTTTTTATGAGTGGCAGAGCACAGACTTTGAAACTTCAGAGGTCCATGCCATCACCAAGGTCATGCCTGGCTTCTGGGGTGAAGGAGGGTAGAGACCTAGGATCAGATAGTGTGCTCTGAGGATCCACTGGGTTGCACAGGGAGAAACAGTTACCCTGCTTGCAGTGCATTTGGGAATGACAACACCACTTCTCCAGGGACAAAAGAACTGGTGGCAGCAACTTGATGCCCTGTTCCCAAGCATAGGAACAAAGACACCAGCTGGGGGCAGCAAACCTTGGTGCCAGATTTTGGCTGCATTTTACAATAAACTCTGAAATACTGCGCAGCTGGGAGACCAATTTCTGGAACAAACTGGCACCAGCCACAACAAAGCAAGACCCTCCCCTGGAAGATCAGTGCAGGTCCTGGCTATGCAGAACTCTAAAATTTGGAGTTTGAAAACCCAGCCACATGCCCAAGATAAAACACAAGTGTATTGTGCTACCTAGTAGGTAGACAGCTTGGTTGCAGACAGGGTGAAGTCAGGGATCTGGCAGAAGCTGGGGATACAAGACAGGTGTTTGTATGCTCTTCTGTCAGGACTTTCTAAACAGTAAAGTGCACAAACTGGTCCAAGGATGAGAAAGATGGGCTATGCCATTCCTCACCCATCAGCACTGACCAATCTCAATGAGTAGAACAGCACCACCCAGTGAAGGCTGGAGCTACTTATATCAAGCCCAGCATTCCTGTGCCCTGCAGGTGCATCTCCACTAGGGCAAGTTGGAATGGGAATAAGCTCAGTAGGGCCCAACCCCAGAAGACCATCACAAACCTCTTGCCTGCACTAAGTCTACTGATCACAGAGTGCTGCAAAGCTCTAGAGAAATAGGATCTAGCTTTTCTTTTCTCTTTGGTTCTAGCTTCTTTTAACAAGTAAACCAAAACACATCTAGAATATAACTTCTCTTTTGTTTTTTCCTCTCTCTCTCCTTAATAAAGCCATTACTCTGAGGACCAGGATACAACAGGCTTTCCTAACAATCATACAAAAACAGAAAAACAACAACAACAACAACAACAAAAACAAAAAGCAGTGACCCAGACCAAAGGACAAGACAGAGGAATTCACCACAAAAGAAAGAACAGGAAGAAGTCATGGCCACAGATTTAATCAATACAGTTACAAGTAAGATGTTTGAACCAGAATTTAAAACAGTAAGTCAAGCAGAGAAAGTCAATTATCATATGGTTTCACTTATTTGTGGAACATAAGGAATAACATAGAGGACATTAGGATTAGGAAAGGAAAAGTGAATTGAGGGAAATCGGAGGGGGAGATGGACCATCAAGAGACTGTGGACTCTGAGAAACAAACTGAGGGTCTTTGGGAGGGGGAGTGGTGAACCTGGTGGTGGGTATCAAGGAGGGCACGTATTGCACGGAGCACTGGGTGTGGTACATAAATAATGAATCTTGGGACACTGTATCAAAAACTAATGATGTATTTTATGATGACTAACATAACACAATAAAAAAAATCTAAAAAAAATAAAAACTATAACAATAATCATGAGGATACTAGCTGGGCTTGAGAAAAGCATAGAAGACACAAGAGAATTCCTTACTACAGAGATAAAAGAACTAAAAACTAATCAGGCCAAAATAAAAAAAAATGATGTAACTGAGATGTAAAACTGAATGGATCCAATGATAATGAGGATGGACTATTCAGAGCAAATAATCAGTGATAGAGAAGATAAAATTGTGGAAAATAATCAAGCTGAAGAAAAAGAGGGAAAGAAGGATATTAGATCATGAATGTAGATTAATTCAATAACTCCTTAAAGTGTATTAACATTCATACCATAGGAGTCACAGAAGAAAAAAAGAATGAAAAAGTAGCAGAAGGTTTATTTGAGCAAGTTATAATTGAAAACTTCCCTAATCTGGAAAGAAACAGACATTAAAATTCAAGAAGCACAGAGAACTCCCATTAAATTCAATAAAAACTGTCCATCACCAAGACATATCATAGTCATTCACAAAATACACAGACAAGGAAAGAATCCTGAAAGCAGCAAGTGGGGGTGGGGCAGAGAATCCTTAACCTACAAGGGAAGACAGATCAGGTTAACAGCAGATCTGTCCACAGAAGCTACACAGGCCAGAAGACAGTAGCATGATATATTCAACATGCTGAATGATAAAAATATGCAACCAAAAATACTTTATTCACAAAGGCTGTCATTCAAAATAAAAGGAGAGATAAAGAGTTTCCCAGACAAACAAAAACTAAGGGAATTTGTGACCACTAAACCAGCCCTGCAAGCATTTTAAAGGGGACTATTTCAGTGTGTGTCTATGTGGGGGAAGACCAAAAGCAACAAAGATTAGAAAGGAACAGAGAACATCATCAGAAACACCAACTTTATAGGTAACACAATGGAACTAAATTTGTATCTATCAGTAAACACTCTGCATGTAAATGGACTAAAAGCTTGAATCAAAAGACATAAGGTATCAGAATGGGTTAAAAGAAACAAGACCCATATATCTATATGCTGCCTACAAGAGACATATTCTGGACATAAAGACATCTGCAGATTGAAAGTGAAGGGATGAAGAACCATCTATTATGCTAATGGTTGCCAAAATAAAGCCAGAGTAGCCATACTTATATCAGACAAACTAGATTTTAAACCAAAGTCTGTAACAAGAGATGAAGAAGGGCATTATATGATAATTAAGGGATTTATTCATCAAGAAGTTCTAATAATTGTAAATATTTATGCCCTCAAGTTGGAAGCACCCAAATATAAATATCTACTAATTGGCATATTGTTTATATTGATTGATAATTTATATATATATATATATATATATATATATATATATATATATCACATAAGGAAACTCATTGATAATAATACAATAAATACAATAATAGTAGGGGACTTCAACACCCTATTACAGCAATGGAAAGATCACCTAAACATAAAATCAACAATGAAACAAGAGCTTTATGGGGCGTCTGGGTGGCTCAGTGGGTTAAAGCCTCTGCCTTCAGCTGAGGTCATGATCTCAGGGTCCTGGGATCAAGCCCCGCATCGGGCTCTCTGCTCAGCAGGGAGCCTGCTTCCTCCTCTCTCTCTGCCTGCCTCTCTGCCTACTTGTGATCTTTCTCTCTGTCAAATAAATAAATAAAATCTTAAAAAAAAAAAAAAAAACGAAACAAGGGCTTTGAATGATACAATGGGCCAGATGGACTTAACAGACATATTCAGAACATTCCATCCTAAAGCAGCAGAATTCACATCTTTTCAAATGCATATGGAACAGTCTCCAGAACAGATCACATACTGTGTCACAAATTAACCCTTAACAGGTACAAAAAGATTAACATAATACCATGCAATTTTCAGAACACAACATTATGAAACTTGAAGTCAACCACAGGAAAAAAATTTGGGAAGACCACAAATACATGGAGAATAAAGAACATTCTACTAAACAAAGAATGGTTTAACAAGGAAATTAAAGAAGAAATTTTAAAAAAACACATGGACACAAATGAAAATGTAAACACAACAGTCCAAAACCTTTGGTATGTAGCAAAGGGAGTCCTCAGAGAGAGGTATACTGTAATACAGGGCTAACTCAAAAAGCAAAAAGAGCCTCAAATATACAACTTAACCTTACACCTAAAGGAATGAGAAAAGGAACAGTGAATAAAGCCTAAAGCCAGCAGCAGCAGAGAATAATAAGATTAGAAGCAAACCAACCATATAAACAAAAACAAATACAGTAGAACTGATATTGAAACTAAGAGCTGGTTTTTTAAAATAATTAATAAAATTGATAAAGCCCTAGCCAGAATTATTGAAAGGAAAAGAGAAAGGACCCAAATAAATAAAATCATGAATGAAAGAGGGGAGATCATGATCAACACCACAGAAATATAAACAATTATAAAAGAATATTATGAAACATCATATGCCAACAACCTGGGTAATCTGGAAGAAATGGACAAATTCCTAGAAACATACAAACTACCAAAACTGAAACAGGAAGAAATAGAAAACTTGAACAGATCCATAACCAGAAAAGAAATTAAATCAGTAATCAAAATCTCCCACCAAACAAGAGTCCAGGACCAGATGGCTTCACAGGGGAATTCTATCAGACATTTAAAGAAGAGTTAATATCTATTTTTCTCAAACTGTTCCAAAAATAGAAATGGAAGGAGAAAGGAAAGAAAACTTCCAAACTTATTCTAGGAGGCTAGCATTACATTATTCCAAAATCAAACAAAGACCCCACTCATAAGGAGAATTATAGGCCAATATCCCTGATGAACATGGATGCAAAAATTCTCAACAAGATACTAGCAAATCAAATCCAACAATATATTAAAAGAATTAATCACCACAGTCAAGTGGGATTTATTCCCAGACTGCAGGGGTGATTCAATATTCTCAAATCATTCATAGTGATACACCACATTAATAAAAGAGAGGATAAGAACCATATGACCCTCTCAACAGATGTAGAAAAAGCATTTGTGAAAATACAGCATCTATTCTTGATAATAAACAAAACAAAATAAAAACCCACCTCAACCAAGCACGGATAGGTAGAATATACTTCATCATCAAAAAGCCAATACAAAAGACCCACAGTTAGTATCATCCTCAATGGGCGGGGGGGAAACTGAAAGCTTTTCCTTTTCTGTCAGGAACAAGACAGGGATGTCCACTCTCATCATCACTATTGAAGTCTTAGCCTCAGCAATCAGACAACAAAAAGAAATAAAAGGCAAGAAAGCAGATTTGGCAAGGAAGAAATCAAACTTCCACTATTTGCATACAATATGATACTCTATGTAGAAAAACTTAAATACTCCACCAAAAATTGCTAGAATTAATACATGAATTCAGCAAATTTGTAAGATACAAAATCAATGTACAGTAATCTGTTGCATTTTCTATATATCAATAATGAAGCAGTAGAAAGACAAATCAAGGAATTGATTCTATTTATAATTGCACCAAAACAAGAGATATCTAAGAATAAGCCTAACCAAAGAGGTAAAATATCTGTACTCTGAAAACTATAGAATGCTTATGAAAGAAATTGAAGAGGACACAAAGAAATGAGAGAAAATCCATTCTCATGGATTGGAATGACAAACATTGTTAAAATGTCTGTACTACCCAAATCAATCTACACATTTAATGCAATCTCTATCAAAATACCACCAGCATTTTTCACAGAGCTAGAACAAATAATCCTAAAATTTGTATAGAACCACAAAAGATCATGAATAGCCAAAGCAATCCTGAAAAAGAAAAGCTAGAGCATCACAATTCCAGACTTCAAGCTAAATTACAAAGCTGTAGTCACAAAGACAGTATGGTATTGGCACAAAAACAGAAACATAGACCAATTGAACAGAATAGAGAGCCCAGAAATAGACCTCAATTATGTGGTCAGCTAATCTTCAACAAAGCAGGAAAGAATATCCAACAGTCATCAATAAGTGGTGTTGGGAAAACTGAACAGCATCATGCAAAAGAGAGAAACCGGACTACTTTCTTACACCATGCACAAAAACAAGCTCAAAATGGATGAAACACCTAAATGTGAGATAGGAAACCATCAAAATTCTAGATAAGAACACAGGCAGCAACTTCTTTGACCTCAGTGATAGCAACTTCTTACTAGACACATTGCCAGAGGCAAGGGAAACAAAAGCAAAAATGAATTATTGGGACTTCATCAAGATAAAAAGCTTCTGCACAGTGGAGGAAAACACAAAACTAAAAGGCAGCCCACAGAATGGGAGAAGATATTTGCAAATGACATATCTGATAAAAGGTTAGTATCCCAAATCTATAAAGAACTTATCGGGGCACCTGGGTGGCTCAGTGGGTTAAGCCTCTTCAGGGTCCTGAGATCAAGCCCTGAGTCAGGCTCTCTGCTCAGCAGGGAGCCTTCTTCCTCTCTCTCTCTCTCTCTCTCTCTCTGCCTGCCTCTCTGCCTACTGTGATCTCTGTTTGTCAAATAAACAAATAAAATCTAAAAAAAAAAAAGAACTTATCAAACTCAGCACCCCAAAACCAAATAATTTAATTAAGAAATGGGCAGAAGATATGAATAGACATTTTCCCAAAAAAGACATCCAGATGACTAACAGACACAAGAAAAGATACTCAGTAAAATAAATAAATAAATAAAATTAAATTTAAAATAAAAAAAAAGATACTCAGCATCGCTCATCATCAGGGAAATACAAATAAAAAACCATGATAAGATACCTATCAGAATGGCTAAAATTAACAATACAGGATGCAGAGAAAGGGGAACCTTCTTGCATTATTGGTAGGAATGAAAACTAGTGCAGCCACTCTGGAAAACAGTATGGAGTTTCCTCAAAAAGTTAAAAATAGAAATACCCTACAATCCAATAATTGCACAACCAGGTATTTACCCAAAGGATACAAAAATACAGATTCAAAGGGGTACATATGCCCCATTGTTCATAGCAGCATTATCAACAATAGCCAAACTATGAAAAGAGCCCAAGTGTCCATCAACTGATTAATAGATAAAGAAGATGTGGCATGTGTGTGTGTGTGTGTGTGTGTGTGTGTATTCCTACATATTGAATATTAATCAGCCATCAAAAAGAATAAAATCTTGCCATTTGCAACAACATGAATGGAGCTAGAGTATATTATGCTAAGTGAAGTAAGTCAGACAGAGAAAGAGAAATGCCTTATGATTTCACTTATATGTGGAATTTAGGAAACAAAACAGATGAACATATGGGAAGGGGAGAAAAGAGAGGAAAGCAAGCCATAAGAGACTCTTTAACAATAGAGAACAAACTGAGAGTTGATGGGGAAGGGGAGGGCTGAATGGGTGATGGGTATTAAGGAGGGCACTTGTTACGATGAGCACTGGGTGTAATATGTAAGTGATGAATCACCAAATTCTACTCCTGAAGCCAATATTACACTATATGTTAACTAGTTAGAATTAAAATAAAACTTTGGAAGAAAAACAACAATTATTTCTATTACTGGCTTGAAATAATGGACTCCTCGAATTTCTTCCATTCTAAGTTTATCTCTTTCAGTCTTTGAGGAAAACCCTCTAATCTATTAGGATTCAGTTTCAGACTCCTAACTCATTATAGGAAACTCATTACATGCATGTGCAATGCATGTATCCCAACCTCACTTCATTCTCTTGCAATGGTATGGTCCCAAGCCTGTCCTGGGTCACTGCAGCAGAAACTGGTGGATATTAAGCTTTGTTCTTCCACCTACTGGTCATGTGATCTTGGCTAGCTTCTTAGCCCATCTGTGTTTCAATTTTCTCATCTGCAAAATGAAGATAAACACAATAATGCCTACCCCTTAGCATCATTCTGAGGATTAAATAGGTTGTTATTTGTAGAATATGCTACATATTAGGGGCTGGGTTTATTATTCCTCATCCATTTTCTCATTTAAACTGACAACAATCCTTTGAGGTATGTGCTGTTATAATCCCTTTTTAGCTGTTGAGAAGAATGCAGTTTACACAGACAGAGTAACTTGCCCAGTGTCCCACAATGAATAAATGAAAGAGTCTAGATTCTAAACCAGGTCTGACCAGAGCTTAAGCTCTTAACTACTCTGCAACTGTTCCCTAGATTGCCAGAGTGTAAGAATCCCCTGGGACCCAAAGTAAAAATACAGATTTCCATACCTCACCCCACATCCACTGAATCATCTTTCTGGTGGGACCTAGAAATCTGTATTTTAGCAAGGACCCCAGATGACTCTTATTAGAAAGTCTGGAAAGCATAGCATAAGCTCTACCCATATGTATCTATACAACTCCCACTAAGGACAGACCTCTCCTCTGTTTAAATAATGGGTGCTGTATGACAGTTCATGGAAAACCAGACGGGTACATGTATAATTAATTCTGCAAAATGTTTTCATTCCATTTATAGAGATAAGCGTGGGCATTCTGGGAGCACAGAGGAGGGACAGTCAGCTCACAGGGAGAAATTCTCAAAAGAAGCAGTGCCTGAGCTGACTCCCAAAAGAAATACAGAAGTTATTCTGAAAAGACAGCAAAGGCATTCCAGGTCAAACTTACAGCATGGGCAAAGGTACAGAGCTATAGAAAAATGCTTTTGTGCTCAAGGGACCCTATGTTCAGGGAACATATGTAGTTACGTAGCCAGAATCTGGCAGAGACATAGATGAAGCCCAGGCCTTCAGGACCACTGACCTTGGTTTCACATAGCCTGTGCCTATCTCTTGCTGTTTCACACACTGCAAATACCAGAACTCTCATGGAAAGAAGGTCTATATCTTTTACATCTCTTTTTCTGTCTCAGGGTCAGCTTCATGGGAAGATGGTGGACCATGCTTCAGTCCCCCTCCTCCCCATCCCAAGTCATGCCCTGTCTCTCACCTCCTTTCTTGTCTAAGAAAACGAGTTATAGGAAACTTTCAATCAAAACTCACTATAGGACCCTATGCCATCACCATGCCATGGTTTTTCCTTCTAACTTGAAATCAATGGGATTAACAGGGTGGGATACTTTTTATGGCTCTTAAACAAAACTCATCAAAGATCTGTGTACTCATTCCCAGGAGACAAGGGAAATGCAACAAAGAAAAGGAGCATGTAATGTTGACACAGTCTAGTGTCAACATCCCCCTCTGTCTAGTGCTAAAGGAAGTGGGAGCATGTCAATTAAATGTTACCAGTTGCACAAAATTTCTGCCCCAAACAAAGCAATAAGGAGGGTTCTACCCCTCCCAGCTTTGATATGATTGTCGAGGAGTGCTGGCAGAGACTCACAGAGAGCAGACACCCACTCTGCTGTCCACCTGTAGACCAACAGCAATAGCAGCAAACCCTAATACAGCACTTAGTCCATACCACACACTGTTCTAAGTATTTCACATGTTAGCTTACTGATCCCTTCCACAATCCTATGAAGTAGGTGTACATGTAAGTATCTCTATTTTACATGTAAATGGAAACAAAGAGATTAAGTGACTCACTCAATGCCACACACTAGCAAGTGGCAGAGCTGGGATTTAAGCCCAGAGCCTCTACTCTGAGGCCCTGAACCAATCAGGTAAGTGATCACCTGGCAGTCAGAATGACAGCCAGTTATGACTTGATTTGGCTGTAGGTGTCTGTCCTTTGGTTTTCTAAATGGTTAGGATATGTGATGTGGCTGAGAGAAAGGAGGTCTGAAGCCCCTACTGAAAGGTGAGTGACTGGCAAACACCAGAGCAGAGCTTTTGTTCTTTAACAAGGGAAAACAGGAAGCTAAAGGGATGAAAGGAATAAAGGGGTTTGGGGTGTGATCCAGAGAGTCTGAAAAGATTTGGAGTTGAGGGTTGGAGGGAATGAAGGTCTACACAGGCTTACTGAAGTCATCCTACATGGGCAGATTGGCAGCTGTGCTCACCATGGCTACATTCAGCACAGCTTCTATGGGATTCTATGGTGAATTCCATTTACATTTGCTGACCACACACTATGTATTAGAGACTTTATTATTTATTACAAATAAGGCCTGGGACATAGTACTCCTAAAGCTCAGGACCCAGGAAGGAAAACAAACATAGCAATCAATGGCACTTGTTTATAGTAAAAAATATTGGAAATAAGATAAATGCCCATGAACAGGGGATCAATAAAGTATGGTGCCTCCATGGAGTCCTAAGATGCTATAGAAAAGGATAAAGATGCTTTTGATGTTGTGGTATGGGAAGAGATCCATGATATATTAAATGAAAAAAGCAAGGTACAGAATACTGCATGTTACCTTTCACATAAAAATGGAGAGAAATTAGAGTGTATGGTTAATGTTTGCTTATATAAGCACAAAGGCACTCCAGAAGGACACCCAGAAATCTGATAAGAGTGGGTGGTTTGTTCCTATGGTTGGAACCTGGGGGAGTTGGAACATGGGGAGACTGGGCAGGGGCTAATGGTGGAAAGGAGAGTTTCACTTGTTTATTTTCATTTATCTTGTTTTATAACTGAAATTTATAACTATTCAAAAATTGAATTAAAAAATAGATGGCTTTAGACCCAATGGAAGGTCTTAGCACAGCCTCCCCCAGGAGGAATGTCCCTGTTCTTTCTTCTTTTCTCATCATATCCCAGTGCTGGATCCCTGAAAGTTGATCATAAACAGCAGTGAGGAGAAATGGTGAACAGGGATCTTGCCCTTCTCCCTGTATGAGAGGTCAGATTCCCGTCAATCTGACTCCTCCCCCCCCCCCCGCCCGCCGAGTGATGGTCAGTCTGAAACAATGGTGTGCCAGCTCCCTCAAAACCATCCTTGCAACTCCTTCCTCATTAACCTCCTGTCCCTGTCAACAGTGTAAGAGGATGATTTCAAGGCAAACCTCAGAGCCTGCTGGACTCTCAAAGGCAAAAGAGGACACTGAAGGCCATGCTCAGCTAAACACTCTTGCTTCTTGCCTCTTTCCTCTTTAATTACAGCATAATTTGCATTTATATGATTTCATTCTGCCATTTTGCGGGCAGCGTTGATGATGATCAACACTCCATAACTTCCCATCATAGTTGGAGAGTCAGGAGGGCGGCTGCTGTCTCCGATAAAATCCTTTCCAATTAAACAGTTCATTGGACATGTCATGGTTTGGGGTTCTTTTTATCCTCTGATGTGCACATCTCATGGATATTTCTTTACACCCGTCACCATAATAAGGTCTTAGTGCAGAAGACGCTCAGAATATTATGCTCCCCCACTGAGTGACTGTAATGACATTGACTTGAATATCGGCCTCCTTAAACTTGCACAAGAAGCAGAGCTATTACCGTAACGAGATCATTCTGAGCTTTACTTTGCCAGGTGTTGTTGTATCTGAGTGGTACCAGATGCTCCACATGATGAAACATGCCAAAGATACTGAAAAAAACAATGCTAGACCGCTAACAGGATACACCTACAGAGGGCAAATGTGTCTGAAGTTTTCTCCAGTCAAGACCCCAAATGGAGGTTCCTGCTATGGATGGTGGTTCACCTGGCTGATGTGATTCACCTATCTGGCATGGCTTGCCTGGCTGGCTCACCTGGCTGAAAATACAAAATCAACAACTGTTTATCTACAACAAAAATGCCAGGACCAAAATTCACCAAAATTTTAGTAACTGTAGTTATCTCTGGGTGGTCTAATTACTGGTGCGTTTTTATTTTCCTCTTAATTCTTTTTTGTCTTTCCCAAGTTGTTGGGTCTTTTTTTTTAACCATTTGGCACATTTTATCTTTATAATAAAATATTTTAAAATAATACTTATAGCTATAAAAGGGAGAAATGAACAAATTGAAAATGTTGTTTATTTACAACTGACTATATAGTCACAAACATGACAAAGGGAAAGGGAAATAAATACCAAGCGATCCCTTAAATAGTGTCTGATTTGATCTTGTAACTTTAGGGTCAGCTAACAAGCCTATCTTCATCACTCCTCCCCTCCACCCTATTCAACAATACAATACTAACTTCACGTGCCCCAATGCTGACCAGCAATCACTCATGACCATTTCACTGTTCCAGAACCACTTCTGCTTCTTTCATATCCAGCCTGACTCCTGATTGTCAGTTCATACCTTCTTTTATATTCCTTCCCCTATACCACAGTTTCAGTGTCTATTTTGGCTTTGACTCAGACACTAGTCTCTGGTTCTTTCTACTTGAGAGCACTACAAGAAGCCCCTCCTAGTACTAGCCCCCTTGGTTGGCATTCTGGCTTTTATAGGTGAGATTTTGCCAAATGGATTGAGTAATGCTGTCTAGGGACCCTAATTAGTGAATTTCTTAGTCAGAAAAAAAGGCATAAATGGCAGGTTTTCTTAACTTCTTCCTCCAAACACTCATTATGACTCTTCTTCAAACTTGAGGCCTCGATGAGGAAGACTATCACAAGAAAGTGAGAAACTCCAGGGAGAGACTGAAAAGTTTGTGAGGGTTAGACATGTCTATTGTTTTAGGGTCCACCACCCCTAGAGCTACCCCTCTCCCTGGACTAAATGATATTTCAATTATTTTTAATTAGGATAATATGAAAGTTTTCAAAACTCTAGGCAACAGAGACTGGCCAAAGGGTTTCACATGCTTTTTAATTCTGTCAAATGCAAAATCCAAGCAATATCTTGCTATAACCTGCATCCTTCCTAACCATTTCCTTAAATAGCAGAATATTCCCTGATCTGAAAGTCCTTGACCCCAGATCTGACATTTCTCTCTCAGTGACAGAAGCCAGGAACAAAAGGGTTACCTACAATCTACAGCTGCAGCCCCATAAGCCCAATCAGATTGCTTTAGGAAAAGATGGACTTGAATGTCATGATCTTTTGTATTACTTTTTCTGGGCAAAAACTGTGGGTTCAAGAAAAACTCCAGTTGCAACTTTCTTTTGCTTTACTTGGGAGTCAAAAGAACACATTTCTCTTTAATTTATTTATTACTTTATGTGGAGGAATAAAAGCCAAATACAAATTCCTTTTGCTATAAACTTTGATATGAACATATATGTCTTTCAGAGTCCATAGTCTCTCATGGTTCATCTCCCCCCCAATTTCCCTCAACTCCCTTCTCCTCTCCATCTCTCCATGTCCTGGGGGTTTTGAAGGGGCGGGGGGGTGGGAGGTTGGGGGAGCCAGGTGGTGGGTATTGTGGAGGGCATGCATTGCATGGAGCACTGGGTGTGGTGTAAAACTATGAACTCTGTTACGCTGAAAAGAAATAAAAAAAAAAAAGAATAATAAATATAAGTATATAATGAAAAAAAACATATATGTCAAAAGGTTAAATAGGTAGAATTTCTAAACAAAGGAGCTTTAAACAGAAGAATGAGAATGATATTCTTCCTCCCCTAATGTGGACATGCAGCAAACCTACCAATACCATTGGCCTACCTTATCTAAGGTCAAGAGTTTAAAATTATTAATACCAGAAGCACCTGAGTGGCTCAGTCTGTTGAGCATCCAAAAGTTGATTGCAGCTCAGCCCATGATCTCCGTGTAGTGGGATTAAGCCCCACTCAGCAGGAAATCAGCTTGATTTTCTCTCTCCCCTCTCCCTCTGCCCCCTGCCAACTTTCTCTCTAAAATAAATTTTTAAAGTAAAATAAAATTATGAATAATATATATTCTTATAAGAAGGAAAAATCATAGATAACCATACCAGGAGTTTCAGGCCCCATTCTGGGAGTCAACTAAAGAGCTCACATAATACTAGCAATAGCCTTTGGCTACTACTAGTACAAACTGCCATTTACACCTCAGTAGATGTAATGATTTAAGCAAAAAACTCATCTTTCTAAAGAATTTGGTAACAAATGACATACATAGCATGTTCCAAAAACAAATATAAATTTGCTTATAAATGACCAAGGAAATCACTTCTAGTTCTCTTTGTGGAAATCAGGTCCCCCTATTTCTGTGTGGCACACTCTACTCAGGGTCCCACTCATGGGCATGTTCTGTTCACCAGCAGAAACATAAATCAAGGTACTTAACTCTCCGGCCCTAACAAGGTCTCTAAAATCACAGTTGTCTGAAAATTCGAGCACCAACCAAAATGAATTAGGTTTACCTAAAACCTCTCTCCCACAGGTTACAGCTAAAAATTCAGATGAAATAAAAAAAACCAATCACTTGCAGACTGAAAAGTTGAGAGAACTAAGTAGATTAGGGAAGGGAGCCAACATTGAAAGAGTGATCCACACCAGAGGATGAGCTCCTTAGCATCTTCCCTCATTTTTCTTCTGACTTTGACCAAAGGGTGGTCCCAGAGCAGAACTGTGCAGCAGACAGGAATCCTAAAACATAAAGGGAAAACCAGAGCAGAGGACCCAGAAAAGGGTCCCTGGGAGCTAAAATAGTATGGAGAAAATCTTAAGAGAAGAGAGTGCTAGAGAAGGGGATCACTTTATTCTGTTGCAAGTCCCAGGGTCACCTCTAAGCTATGTATGCACAAAGATCAAACTAAAGCACATAGCAAAGACTGAAAATATGAACTTCAGTATCACTCACTGCCTATGTTCCAGAGAGACACATGCCTGGAACAGATACAAAGCAGCTTAACAAAAGCTTTGAAAACCAGATTAACATTGAAACCACTGACAAAAGAACTTGCACTTTCCACCTAGACTGATTGCCTGCTAAAACGATGAAATCAATATTCTCCAGTGTATTTAAAAGGACCCAAAGATTCACAATGTACTGTTTCAGATGTTCAAAATACAATTAAAAAGTACTCAACATACAAAGAATTGGGACAACATGACCACTTCTCAAGAGAAAATGCAATCAACAGATGCCAGTTCTGAAAATGATCCAGAATTGGAATCATCAGACAAATACTTTAAGAGAACCATTATAAACATGCTCCATGACATAAAGATAAACACTTTTTAAAAAAAGATTTTATTTATTCATTTGACAGAGGGAGATCACAAGTAGGCAGGTGTGGGGAGGGGAGGAGCAGGCTCGCTGCTGAGCAGAGAGCCCAATTTGGGGCTGGATCCCAGGACCCTGAGATCATGACCTGAGCCAAAGGTAGAGGCTTTACCCATTGAGCCACCCAGGCGCCCCCCAAGATAAACACTCTTTGAAAGAAATGGAAAGGTAGACATTCTTAGCAGAAAAATAAAAACTATTTTTAAAATGGAAATTTCAGAACTAAAAAAAGATAATATGATTATGTGAAATTTAAGTTCCCAAATGAGTTCAGAAGCAGAGTGAAGATGACAGAAAATAGAGTCAACAAACTTAAAAATAGATGAATTGAGATTACCTGATCTAAACAACCAAGAAATAAAATACCTTAAAAAATGAATATGGTCTCAGGAAACTATGAGATAGTCATAGAAGGTCTAACATTTGTGACATCAGAATGCCACAATTAGAAGAGAAAGAGATTAGTACAGAAAAAAATATATTTTTGAAGACTTAATGACCAAAATCTTACTAAATTTTGTGAAAGATATGGAAACAAACCTCCCTCTATGAATGGGAACAGGATGGAAAGATATTTATGGTCCATGGGAATGCTTACCAAAGAACATCCTCTACAAAGGAGACTCTACATCACACAGACAAGATGAAATGTTCTGTGGATATGAAGCACCCCAATGTTAGCTCAATAGATGTACAAACTGGGCATGTTGGCAGAGATGGCCACTCTAAATAGGATCGACAACATCGACTCCCCCTCACCAAGGCTGATTTAGCTACCAAAGGTCTAACCTGCCAGCGGTGGAGCCCAACTCTGCCCTGGTATGGCACAATTCCCTAAGGGAACTAGCCAGCTACCCAGTGGCAAGCTGATTACATTGCACATATTTCATCTTTGAGTGGGAGTGGTATGTCCTCACTAGACTAGGTATATATTTTGGATATGAATTTGTCTTCTCTAACTGTGATGCTTCTGCCAATTTCTCAGTTTCTTAGAAAAGGAGACATACTTTTACCAGATGATTCAGCAATTGCACTTCTTGGTATTTACCCAGAGGAACTGAAAACATGTCCACACAAAGCCTGCGCATAGATGTTTATGGCAGCTATATTCATATTTGCCAAAACTTGAAAGCAACTAAGATGTCCTTAGCAGGTGAAGGGATAAATAAACTGGTACATCCAGACAATGAAATACTATTTGGTGCTATAAGAAATGAGCTATCAAGCCATGATAAGACATGGAGGAACCATAAATACATCTTATTAAGTAGAAAAAGCCTCTCTTAAAAGGCTACATACTATATGATTACAACTTTATGACATTCTGGAAAAGAAAAATCTGTGGAGATGATAAAAAGATTAGCAGTTGCCAAGAGTTTGGGACAGGGTCGGGGAGATGAATAGGAGGAGGACAAAGGATTTTTAAGGTAGCAAAACTACTGTGTATTATACCGTGTGATGGTGGATACATGTATTTACACATTCGTCCAAACTCAGAGAATATAACAGTGAGAGTGAACCCCAATGTAAAATATAGACTTTGGGTGATAGGGATGTGTCAGTGCACATCCCTAGCAGCTTAGAGGCAGGTCCAGGGAGGACAGGAGAAGTGAGCCAGAGATAGAAAAGCACAGGGTGTAAATTCTTCACTCACATTAACCAGTGACATCACCACATGTGCCTTCACTCTCCTCTACTGGAAATACTTCCTTCTTCACACCCTTACCCAGGCAGATATGGAGTCCTGGTGGAACTTCCATCCTGATATTTCTGGCACCTCTGTTTTCTTGCTTTTTCCTTACTACTTCCCCTGGTCACAACCATATCAACTTAGGTCTGAACCTCTGTAGAACCTGCTGTGCCATGTCCCTAACACTAGGACCTCATACTCCTGTGCACAATGACTCTTGAGTCAGTTTCCTAGAGCCTAATTCAGCGATTCTTGTTCAAGTGATTTTCCCCCATCTCCCTTCCCAAGAAGGGAGATGAGGACTGCAGGATGGGGCAAAGGAAGGAACTAAGCAAGGATATGGTCTAAGCTAGATCCTGATCCCTAAGTTCAAGGGCCCCAACATGAAAAAAGATTTGTGCAGGGCACCAGTGGCATCCACTAAAATGACCCTCCCAACAAACTTACTTGACTTCATCATGTCCTTGATTAAAACTGTCATATGACTCCAGCTGCACTAGGCTGGGGTGGGGGCATATGGCCCTAACTCTCCATCTTCCTGTAAGACCACCATAGTCTTAGCCAAATCAAATCAACCTCCTAATATCTCTGTCTCTGTCTCCTCTCTGTCTCTCTCATTGACAGAGGTGAGGTAGACTAGTGAGTGGAAGCAATCATCCAGATAATTCCATTTCCTAAGCCATTCATTTTAGAGTGATCCATACCACCTTGTTTGGGGTTGATCAAACAAAGCTGATGAGAGCATCCCCTCCTGTGTCACTGAGGCTCTGTTTTCTTGATTCCAGCCTGATGGACTTAGAGAAGGTGGTCTCACACATGAATATAACCATCAGGCTACCAGGTGTGACATCTCAGCCTGATATTCTTCTATCCCACATGTCTAATTGGGCTTCATCATGATCACAGCCTTCTCAGGAGGATGGGAACTAATGAAGTCTGATGGAAATCAGAAGGTACTCTCAGCTCCCATTTTGGGGGCCCCAGGACCATGTCAACATGTTGATCCTAGACAAAGGCCACAGCTTTACACAGGGCATCAGGCTGAAAGCAATTTTGGGCATACAGAACCATCACTTAGAGGTGTTGACATGCCATGCAGAAAAGTGCCAGTACCTGCATCAGGGGAACAAACCTGTTTGCTGGGGGCTGAAAGAGCTGGCCACTCAGCTCAGCAACTCTGGTATCAAATGCTTACATAGCACTGCCCAAATTTTAATATTTACTTCCCTTTTATAAAGTGTATGTTCTGAATCCTTGTGTCATATCATGTGGTGGGTGCTGTTCCCTTTTCACAGGGTGGAAACCTGAGGCTTGGGGAGATGAAACCACCTGCTAACTCCCCTAGGAATGGAGATTCACATTCAAACCTATATATTTTTTAAAGATTTTATTTATTTATTTGACAGACAGAGATCTCTGGTAGGCAGAGAGGCAGGCAGAGAGAGAGGAGGAAGCAGGCTCCCTGCTGAGCAGAGAGCCCGATGTGGGGCTCGATCCCAGGACCCTGGGATCATGACCTGAGCTGAAGGCAGAGGCTTTAGCCCACTGAGCCACCCAGGTGCCCCTCAAACCTATTTTTTTTTTTATTCTCACCATTCTATGGCTAAGAAAAGAACACACAACAGAAAACAAAACAGAAAGACTCAGGAGAGAAGAACCAGGTCCATGTGATTCTTCTTAGCCCAGGCAAGAAGGAGGTAATGAAAAGGAGTTTTAATAGCTCCATCACAACCTTTCAATGTCATTCTTCATGAAGTGGGAATGAGAGAGGGTATCTTTGTATAGCTTTGGGGTGCAGGGAAGGAAGGCTGAGGGGTCTGCTACAGGAAGAGGAAAAAGGCACAAAGTATGGGATGAACCTCAGTGTATTCACAGGGCAGAAGCTGGAGGAGAGCACAGCAGACAAGAAGGGTAGCAGAAGGCATGTGAAGCAGTGCCAGACAGGAAGGAGCATGGAGGGAAAATCACAAGTCTTTGATGGGGGCTGGCAGGACTTCCAGAAGGGGAGATACTGGCCACCATTCCTTTCCCATCACCAAGCACAGCACCTGGCATATACAAGACGGTAAATGAAGGGAGAATTCTGGGGATACAGATAAAGATATAGTTGCTGAAAGATATTCTGCTGAGTGCTGATCCCATTTATCACAGCACTTACCAGAGAAGATTCTTCTCCAGACAAAATGGAACTGGGGTTGTCACTCCCCTAAAGCAGTAGGCCTGTTCTGCAAGTCAGGGATTAGGTCAGCTGCTTATTCTGGAGTCCTGTTGGTTGCCCCCTTCCACCCTTAATGAGATGTGATTGCTGAAGGGAAGCAGCTAATTGCATGATGTTTTATTAATCTTTTCTCCATGAAATATTAATTGTGAGCTTTTGCAAATACAAAGATCTGTCTGCTTTTTAATGGCTCAGGTTTGCAGTATCTCCAGATGACTCTCTGAGAGTTTCCTATTGAGGGACAATGGTGACAAGCATGCCAGATCCTGTAGAAGGAGTACAGCTGACAGCCCAAAACAGGATGTCAAAAACACTTCCCTCCATGAGCGGTTCTGCCTAGCAACCAGGCCTTTGTCCCTGGTTGCCATGAACATGGCTACTGGGTGCCATGCAATGAATGTCCAAATATCCAGCTCACCATGGGCCAAAAAGAAGTATGACACCTGTGAGAGGAAGCTATCAGCACCAGCATCATAAGGATTGTGTTGTGACACTTAGCTCTTCCTTCCTCTTTTCTCACTGAGGTTTGTTCACCTGAGAGGGAAAGCATCAAAGGGAAACATGAACATTAAGCCAGATGTGTTGACTGAGTTCTGAGGGTGGTAGTTCCCAGAAGCAGAACAGAAGAGACTGGCTTGCAGGGATGGACTGGGACAGCTGCAGGTGGCTTTATGAGGAGCCTTAGCCTATGTCCCACCTATTCCTGGAAGGATATGGAGGGATACTTGGTGGTGTGGGGCCAGGACCCAAGTCTGTATATCCTCAGAGAGGTTTCTGCATGAGTGGAAGAAGTAGGAATGGCCACTCTCCTAAACCATCCCTGAAGCCAAGACCCAGCACCAGACACAGAGGCTAGTTCCACAGAAATAGGACTGTTGGTTCCAGAGCCATGAAAGGATGCCCAGCCTAGTGAAAGGCTCCTTGGGATATACCTTCAGTAGCCAAGGGGAGGAAGTCGGACTCCCTGACAGGCTCCCAAGAGATGGAGGGGCCACAGTGAGCACTGCCCTGAAAGCACACACAGCACTGTCACAAAGACAACCAGTGAAGGCCTGAGCAATGGCTGGAGTCAGCTTGAAGCAGACTCGTGTCTGTGACACTAACCATGGCAGACATGAAGGAAGCTAAGGAGGGAGACTTCAGCTTTCCAAAACCTTTCCCTGTCCCCAAAGCCCTGATGAAATGCACTCGAGGGAAAGGGAGTAACTGTAGGACCAAATAACATACACCCTCCTCAATCTAAAAAGGCAGGGCCACAGCTCTAACCTTCACTGGAGAAAGAGAAGAATCTGTCCAAAAACATTGAGACCAAAGCTTTTAAAATGATATATAGGAATAAGCTTTGACTTCTAGAATGAATAGAACCTGCAAGTGTTAGAAAGTGTTAGAATAGGACAAAGACCAAGTTTACAGATTCAAAAAGGGACAAGGGGCACTCAAAGAAGAAGAATTCCTTGATACTCCAAGTATGGTCCACAGACCAGCAATCCTGACTTGTTAGAAAAGCATAATTCCTGCCCCTAGCCCAAACCAGCTGAGCCAGAATCTGCATTTTAACATGGTGATTCATAACCACATGAAAGTGGGATACTCACAGGTACAGTTGGATGAAATAAGACATTGGATGTTTATATCTCAGTGAGGTGAAATTCCTGAATGAATTGATTACACTAGACAACATCTTTTTCTGTTGCTTGGGATCAAAAACCTTAAGCTGAAAAAGAAATCATCACTTGTTACTATGAATAACGTGCTCCCAGGATCAGGCCTTCTCAAAGTAATAAGAGAAAGAAGTTGGTTTTGGAGAACACTGAAGCTGTCTTTGAGCCTTCGTGATGCCCTGTGCTTTCATCCTATCGCTCCCCAGGTCAGAGCACATTCCACACCTCACCCCCCACCGAGGGTCACCACAGGGCCACAAGGATTGTAATTGCACAATTCTGGAGGGCCATGGTCTGAATCAACATAGCAGCCCTCTTCACCCTCCTGGAAGCCTACTCGCCCTAACACTAACCTTTGTAAAAATCAAAGAATAAGATCTGAATCAGAATTAGACCACAATGTGGCATTCAATGCTCTGGTTTCTTTATTGATTTTCTGCTTGAATGATCTATTACTGAGAGTGGTGTGTTAAGATCCCCTACTATTAATGTATTCATATCAATATGACTCTTTATCTTGATTAACAGTTGTCTTATGTAGTTGGCTGCTCCCATATTGGGGGCATAAATATTCACAACTGTTAGATCTTCTTGGTGGATAGACCCTTTAGGAATGATGTAGTGTCCTTCAGTATCTCTGACAACAGTCTTTAGTTTAAAGTCTAATTTATCTGGTATAAGAATCACTACCCCAGCCTTCTTTTGAGGCCCAATGGCATGAAAGATGCTTCTCTATCCCTTCACTTTCAATCTGGATGTATCCTTAGGTTCAAAATGGGTCTCTGGTAGACAACATATGTATGGGTCCTGTCATTTTACCCAATCTGCAATCCTGTGCCATTTTATGGGCGCATTTAGGCCACTCATGTTGATAGTGATTATTGAGAGATATGTTTTTATTGACAACATGTTACCTGTGAAGTCTTTGTTTCTACAGACTCCTAGAGGAGAACAAAGACAATAACTTCTTCAACATCGGCCACAGCAGCTTCTTTCAAGATATGTCTCCAAAGGCAAAGGAAATAAAAGTGAAAATTAATTTTTGGGACTTCATCAAGATCAAAAGCTTCTGCACAGCAAAGGAAACAGTCAACAAAACAAAGGGCAACCCATGGAACAGGAGAAGAAACTTGAAAATGACAATTCAGACAAAGGGCTGATATCCAGGATCTATAAACCTATAATCCTCAAACTCAACACACACAAAACAGATAATCATGTCAAAAAACAGGCAGAAGACATGGACACTTCTCCAATGAAGACATACAAATGGCTAACAGACACATTAAAAAATGTTCATCATCACTGGCCTTCAGGGAGATTCAAATCAAAGCCACATTGAGATACCACCTTACCCCAGTTAGAATGGCCAAAATGAACAAGACAGTAAACAACGTGTGTTGGAGGGGATGTGGAGAAATGGGAACCCTCTTACACTGTTGGTGGGAATGCAAGTTGATGTAGCCACTTTGGAAAACAGTGTGGAGATTCCTTAGGAAATTAAAAATAGAGCTTCCCTATGACCCTGCAATTGCACTACTGGGTATTTACCCCAAAGATACAGATGTAGTGAAAAGAAGGGCCATCTGTACCCAAATGTTCATAGCAGCAATGGCCACAGTTGCCAAACTGTGGAAAGAACCAAGATGCCCTTCAACAGATGAATGGATAAGGAAGATGTGGTCCATATATAATATGGAGTATTATGCCTCCATCAGAAAGGATGAATACCCAACTTTTGTATCAACATGGATGGGACTAGAAGAGATTATGCTGAGTGAAATAAGTCAAGCAGATAGAGTCAATTATCATATGGTTTTGCTTATTTGTGAAGCATAAGGAATAACACAGAGGACATGGGGAGATGGCAGGGAGAAGGGAGTTGGGGGAAATTGGAGGGGGAGATGAACCATGAGAGACTGTGGACTCTGAAAAACAATCTGAGGGTTTTGGCAGGGGGGTGGGAGGTTGGGTGAGCCTGGTGGTGGGTATTATAGAGGGCACGTATTGCATGGAGCACTGGGTGTGGTGCATAAACAATGAATTCTGGAACACTGAAAAGAAATTTAAAAAATAAATAAAAATTGAAAAAAAAAAAGAATTAGATCACAAAATTGCATATCTCAGCTCAGATTTCTCTCCCATACGCAGCTAACACCCCAAATTCCTTCACAGCACCACCCAGGGTGTCTCACTCATGTGCATGAATAGTCTCCTCAGTCACCATTTGGAGTCTGCTATGTTGCTTTTCTCTGCTCTGGTTCCCTGCAGTGCTCCCTGTAGACACAGAGCACAGCAGTCCATAGCAATGTGCTCAGTGGAGATGTACCAGAGGGCTTTCACGTTTTTTAATTGATGCACAATTAATATGCAATGTTATATTAGTTTTGACTGAAGGTACCTCTCCCTGTAATCCAGGCACAGGCCTGCAGGGGAGAGGCCAGAGGACAATTCCAATTGTAGATCCTAAAGTGTTCCCCAATCACTCCCATTAGAAACTTCATTTTTTAAATGTAATTTAATATGTATACCTGTATATTTGGGGGTAGGTTTACCATTGTTATTCAGCAACCAACCCCATTGCCTGACATAGGATAGGTTCTCAAACAATGCTTACTGAATGAATAAACAGAAAACTGAATTTGTTGAATAAATAATAACTCCCCACTTTCAGCAAATCACAACCACTCTGAGCCTTGGTTTCTGTTTCTTTATAACAGAGATTAAAGTATCTAACTGAGATTGTTGTCAGGAAGCTAACCCCTATCTATAAAAATGCCTAGCACTGAACTTTGAACCAAGTAGACTTTCAAAAATATTTTTTTCCCCATTACTTATATAATGTTGGTAAAGTGATATCAGTCGCAAATCTTACGTAGTGTTCATTAAATGCCAAGTGAGACCTGAAGAAGCACTTTTCTCTTACTTGGTCTGCATGATGCAACAGAATGTTACCTCCTCTCTGATGCCTTCTCCAGCCATGGCACCTTTCTTAGGTACTGTGAGCTCTGCCTTTTCTGTATTACCTTGGTACTTTATGCGGACCTCTACTAAAGCACTTAACCACATTCTCTATACCCAGTTCTTTATGAACATGACCTTCTGAGGGCAGAGCCTTGTCTTCCCCACCTCTACAGGTGCCACACTTGAATGAATGGTTGAATAAATGAATGAATGAAAAATGGTCTCAGTTCTCCTCTCTGCACTCCACTAACTTTTTATGTTAAAAAACATACATATTCATTTTGAATATGCGCTCTGAAATCTGACAGTCCTGAGCTGAACCCAAGTTGGGCAAATTTCTTAACTTGTCCATACCTCCACTTTTTCATATATAATGTTATGGTCAATAACACCTAAGTCTCAAAAAGGTTCAGGGAATTCAGTTATATGGTATATGTTAAATGGTTAAAACAATGTTGATCATTTATTAAATGCTTCATCAATTGAAACTATTATTCATACCTGGTGTACTAATGTGCATTTAGATGTGAATGGTAAATGAGTTCTCAATTTGCTTTCATTCCTAGAGCATTTATAAAGTTTATAAATTTATAAAATTATCCTAAATATATTTGCCTAATCATACAGATAGTTAGATTATTTTGGAACTCAGCAACCTTGGGAAAACATGATCCATGAATGTCATTAACAGTTCTTTAGGCTGGCAATAGCATTAATACACCCAATGGCAAACATTTTCAAAGTCTCTATCACACCATTTAGGGGGAAGTGAGAGGAAGTGAAGGATGGATACAAAGATGCAGGCAGTGTAATGCTCAACTTCAAGGAGGTTGGGAATATAAAATCAGTGCCAATAGAGTCCATTCACATTTTAGGAACACCCAGCCACTGCCTCTTCTAGGTTCCCATAGGAAGAGTACATTCATCAATTATAGTGTATGTTTAAAAATAATTTTTAAATTATATCAACCAACATTTATCTAGCACTTAGCATATACTTAGCATATCACTGTTCTGAGCAATTCACAGCTTTTAACTCTTTAACCTTCTCATCAACCCTCAGACGTAGGTATTATTATTATATTTCATTTTACAGGTGGGAAAACAGTGGGACAGAGAGGTCAAGTCACTTCCCAAGATCTCAGTTAATAAATGGCGTAGCCGGGATACATGCTTTCAGCCCTGGGTCATCCTGCCTCAGCCTAGCAGCTGCCACTTCTGATCAACATTAATGGTCATGATGATGAAGATGAAAATGACAGATGACAAATTCTTCACAGGCAGACAAGTCTTATGGATGACTTTTAGATGTCTTTAGCATGAAAAGATAACTATAAAAAAAAAAGAAAAGATAACTATGCTTCCATCCTATACATCATTAAAATTAAAATTATGGTACTGAGTGAAAATCATAAAATACTCATGTATACTGAAAATTAAAATAGCTTTTCTTTAGAAATGACGATTGCAAAATTCTGGAGGAGTTAATTCTAGCTGAATCTTTTGCAATGTTTTTTTCTACCACACTACTTGTCTGGTTTGGTGCTTCACAGCTCTGACAGCACATATTGCATGGAGCACTGGGTGTGGTACATAAACAATGAATCTTGGGACACTGAAAAAATAAAATTAAATTTAAAAAAAAGTAAATTCCAGGCCCACCACTGCTATTTCCTCAGTGCCCAGTTGAGCACCTCTCATGTTCCTTCTTTAGAAGGGTTTCCTGAATGAATGTTTAACTATGTTTTAGGCTCTAACTGTGTTGCTAGGTAAAATGCAGGGTGTCTCATTAAACTTGAATTTCAGATAAACAAGTAATCATTGTTTAATATAAATATGTCCCATATAATATTTAACTGACAGGCTCTAATCTTGTTAGCTGAGTCTGTAACTCTACCCTAGATATAAGTGGAATTCAGGTAAGGGAGGTGAATGTGGCTTGGAGCCCAGGAAGGTACTGTCATGGAAGAGACAGAAGTTGAGCTGTTGCTGTAAGCAAGACTAAAGTACACTGTTTTTTTTTTAAGATTTTTATTTATTTATTTGATAGAGAGAGAGATCATAAGGAGCAGAGAGGCAGGCAGAGGGAGAGGAGGAAGCAGGCTCCCCGCTGAGCAGAGAGCTCGATCCCAGGACCCTGAGACCATGACCTGAGCCGAAGGCAGAGGCTTTAACCCACTGAGCCACCCAGGCACCCCCTAAAGTACACTGTTAATGGTACCCCCTGGAGTTGTGCGACCCAGTGACCCTGAGAGATGGAAGGCATTTCTGGCACAGAAATCTGCATAATTAAAGTATGAGAGACTGAAATGAGCATGGCAGGATGGAGGACAGTGAGGAGGAAATCTCCTGGAACACATACACACCAACATTTCCAAACAAATTCCATTCCTCCATTGCTCATATTCCTCCATGCTCCCCCCACCATCAAGCTCTTGACCGTGCAGTCCCTCTGCCTAGAATTCCTTCCCCTCCTGTCTGCCTGGCTACATCCTTGTGCACTAAAAAGCTCTGTTGTGTCAGCTGATTCATCTCTGCTCTAAACCCTTGTGTCCATTTTAACAAACCACTCAATGCTTGCATGATTTTCCTGTAATCTTCCAGCATATGCCTCCACCAGTAGTAAAGGAAATGGAGGGGAAATTGTGCAATGACCATGTAAGACCATGATTTGGGTCCAACCTGTACATATGAAGTCTCCTGAGCCTGATAGAATCCTGATCTCCAGACATGAAGCTGACAGCAAAGGTCTTCAATACCATCTTGAGAATCCTTCTTCAAAAATGTATACTGCAAGGGTTTAATAAGCCCAATATCTAAGTTAGGCAGTTAAAGGCTGTCCAGAACCATTCCGACTGGGCCACTTTTAAATTCATGACCTGTCCACCAAAGCCTTTAGGGCTGCCTGACAATCATGTCTCACAACCTGGTCCATGCTCTCCCACTCTTCTGAACAGCCACCTCTCCTCTCTTCTCTCCCTACACCAGCATCTCCCTATTCCCAGTTACATGTAAGAGCCCAGCTTCTCACTGCACTGAGAGAATGAAAGCTGTCAGAAGGGACTTCCCATGAAACCTCTTGCAGTCCCTCCCATCTGCCCTGCTGTTGCAGAAGAGAGCTGCCCCTGCTCCTGGCCACTTGCTCCCTGGATCCCATGTCATCTCACCTGCTCAGCACAGCTCTTGCAGCTGTTACTCTCCTGTGCCACCATCATTGTTTTCCCTCTCTACTGGATCATTCCCATGAGCACACACACATGCTGCTTTTCTTCCACTTGGAAATATCCTCCCTTGACCCCAATTCCCCCACCAACTGTAGCCTCATTTCTCTGCCATGTGTACCACCCCTCCCTGCCCCAAACACTTCTCCCTCTTCCATCTGGCAAGCTACCATCATCTCCTGTGTGAACAACTGCAATCGTCTTCTAATTGATCTCCCTTCCACTCTTGTCCCTCTACTATCAGATCTCTACACTGCAGCCAAAAGGATCTGCTTAAATGTAAATTTTGCATGGGACAAGACTCTACTTCATGCAGCCCACAAGTACCCTCACAACCTCATCCACCTCTGCTCTCTTCCTAGTGCTCTAGCCACCTGGACTTTCTACAGTTCCCCCAAACAGCCCTTGCACACATCTTCCATGGAACCCATTGTTCTAGTAGTTCCCTCTGCCTACAATGTTGCCCCTTCACCCAGCCACATAGATAGCCACATGACTCAATCCTTCAGTACATCAGTTTTTGCTCAAATGTCACCTTAACAGAGAATCCCAGAGCACTCTATTTAAAATAGTCAACATTCACACACACATATGAAAACATACATTCTATCATCTTACTCTTTCTCTTTTTTTTCCATAATGGCCAATATACTATACATTTTTATTTATTTATTCATCATCTGCTCATTCTGACTAGAATGTAAGCTCTATGAGATCAGGTGCTTTGTTCATTTGGTTTAGAGCTGTTTGCTTTACAGAGCCTGGCACACTATTTAAACCACAGAACTGCTCAATAAATATTTATTGATTGAAAAATAAATTGATATCCTGTGTGTGATATGACAGCAACCAACAGCAACCAAGAACCTTAAGTTCCTGACAGCTCCCAAGGTCAGATAGGGTAGCCCTCAAGAGCCTTATAGAGGCTTTAGAACATCCCCACTCACACTTTTAGGTCTCAGCTTATATGTCATTTCTTCTCTGGCATTTCTTTTCACTTGTATCCTCGATAAGATGAAGTACCTGGGCTATCTGTTCCCATAGCATCCTAGATTTCTCAACTCAAGATACTTGTCACATCATATTGTGCTTTTGTCTTCCTTATAAGGTTATATTTTCTGAAGATGCACATGGAATTCTCCAATAAAAACCTGTTGAATGAATAGATGAATGAAGTTGAGTGAAATTGTAGTGAGGAGAACTGAGCTTAGAATCAGGGAAGTGGAAGAATTGAAAGGAGCAGGGAAGGACTGATAAGCTCAGAGAGTTTCATAATAAGAAATGGGAAAGGGGAAGGAGGGTGAGAGGAGGGGAAGAGGGAGGAAAAGAGACAGGAAAGAGGGAGGGAGGAAAGAAATCTGTTTAGTGTCCTTGCCAAGAGTCATCAAACTAAATTTGGCCTAGCAGTGTCTGCACATACAAACTAGCGGGTATAATCTGATCAAATGACTTTCTCCAAGTAGTCTCCAGCACCTATATATCTGACCTATCAAATTCACTTTTCCATGTGCCATTCTGATGAGATGTTCCTATGAGAATTCACTTTCTCTCAGCAGGGTATCCCAAAGAGGAATGGGATTGGCTGATGACAGAGGGAATGTGGAAGGGTGAGGAGGTGCACAGCAAGACTCTTGCACATTCTATAGTTCTGCAGGCCACCTGCAAGTCTCCTCTTGTACTCATTCACCACCAACAAGACCTGGCACAGGCCTACCCTCTGTGGAGAACTTCCAGGCTAATCCAGCTATACATATCTCTCCTTTCTCTGACCTTGTCAGAGAACATATTCAAAATATGTTTTATGAATAATTTCTTAGTACATCCTATTGGAATGCATATAGTTAGTGTTAGATAAACAACAGCAATTAGTAAAAAATCACATAATTAAAATTAATATAGCTTTTCTCCTCAACTAAACAGTAGGTTCATCAAGGGTTGTATCATATATTTTCCTTCTTTTGAACCTCCAGAGAACTTACTCCAGGGCTGGACAAAACAAAGTACCCAGAAAATACTTCTTTAAACCTGTCTTGTTTAAAGTTATTGTAAAATAAAACCAAGGAGTCATAGAAATGGTTTTCCTGTTGTAAGTGAAAGGATGCTATCTCAAAGATGTCTTTAAGATGCTGTCCGTTGCCCTGGCCCTATCTGAGGAGTGCATGGTTTTTTCTAGGAGAGACACCATAATGGATGGAAGGTACGTTTCTGCTGAGTTAAGGGTTATCATGTTCCCTGCATCCAGGCACCAGATTGATGGGATATGCCTCTATGATTTATAATACACTAATCTCACTGGAGAGTGAAGCACAATTAATCTTAGAATCTTGCAGCTTGCACTTAACAACTTTAGAACCTTTCCTGTGTACTTGGACTGCATAACAAACATCTGCGCCTCCCCCAGATGCTAGGACAACTGGGCATTGAGAACACAAAAACACCCTTATCTGTAAGTCAATGGAATGCTATGGGAAATGTTTTCCTTAGACTTTCCATGATATTTCCAAATAAAAGAGTTTATATGATGGTGGCCTCTTAAATTAGAGTTACAATGTTCAATTATAATAATATCATTAAGCATATATAAAATCAAAACTACAAAAAGACCTGATGTGTCAACAATGTAACTATTCAACTTCCTTTTCCTTTTGTTTTTTGTCCCTACCAAATGTCAGCAAACTGATCATACGAGTATCCACACACACAACCTAGCTGGCAAAATCTGGTCAACTGATCTTCTCTGTGTAGCCTACAGCACTTGACTATCCATCTATATTGTATTATTCACTTTTTCATCTGCCATTTTGATGAACTGTTCCCAGAGAATTCTCTTCCTCTAGGAGTGGGGCTACTAACATCCAAGAAACAAGGGATTCCCAGCAACTAAAGCAGGTATTACAAGGTCTGTGCACTATCACTTTACCCATGGGACAACCCCTCATGTCATACTCAAAATATATTTACTTTTACTTTATACACTTTATACAATTTCAGCAATATATATGTGTGTGTGGTATAAATATATGTTATGATATATAATACATAATTTATTTATATTTATATTTATATATCATGCATTTATATAATATATATACTTTATATAATTCCAGCCACTTTATTGACTGAATTCTGAGCCTTCATCAAATTCAGAGAAGAAGGGTTATGATAGGCAGACACATTAACAGCTATAAGAAAAGGCACTTAAAGAAATATACTCGCAGGAAAAAAAAGGGGGGAACTATATATGTCCAAAAAAATTAAAAAGCCAAAGATACATTTTGGAGCCTCTTTTTATAAAAATGAACACCTCCTTCAATGAAATATTCATGTTTTAGTACAATGTAGTTATAATAACCCTTAGTATCCAATTACCCACACAGAGCAGTTTTTGTAAGCTCCAAGAAAGCAAAAAAATATGTTAGTGCTTAGAAAGACTTCCTTCCAAAATGGTTCAATTGGAAAAGTTTAGTGCCTAAAGTTTTAACTAAGATTTAGCAAAGAATGTATTCCTTAACTTTCTGGATAGCAAAGATCATGCAGGTTGTTCAAATATATAATAATAATCAAAAATATAATTTCATATATTACCACATTGGGAAAGTGGAAAAGAAAGTCTTCTAAGGACTTTCAAATATCAGTTCTTCAGCTTTTCATGACAAGAAGAGTCCATGATAATAGATAAACTTAAGATCATTGTAGGGACTCCTATAGTAATATGGCTGCATGTATGAGCGTATTTGTCCACCCTCTCCTTAAAATCATGTGAAAGGAGCAAAGAGAATAGAAAAAAAATCCAAAATTCCATTTCCAGTGAAACTAGAAGGTAAATAAAATCTGCAGATTCCAAAATATGCTTAAGGGTTGACAAAAGCAACTGAAATCAGACAGAAACTACACGGGAAGAAAGAGAAAAGAAGAAAATTGAGTTGTGAGAAAACTTAATGATGGCAGATCTCAAAAGTCCAGCAGAGAGATAAAACTCCTGAAGGCAAGAGCTCACCATGAACTGTGTAATCTACAGATCCTATTTGCAGCAAAGTGCAGGAACTGAGGAAAGCAGAAACCACAGAGGGAGTCCTCTTGGAATTTAGAAAAACAGAGGAGGCACATCCATACAGAGAATAACAGTGAAACCATATTTCCAAAAATCACTCTTTCTTTGAGAACAGCAAAGAAAGAGAACACTCTGAGTGTAAAGCGTTGCATCAGAAGCCTTGTGGTAATAACTGAAACTGAAAAATTCAACACATTTAATGATAAGTGATTAAAAAAAAATAAACTGGCATAGCATCGATACCAAGTTACTGTAAGGTAAAAATTTAAAAAGAGTAGCCAAATGTGCTAAAAAGATGAACTACATTCACCAAAAAAAAGTTGCCATGAAACAAAAGAAAAAGTGCATAAATATTTCACCGTGATTTTAAAAAAATTAATAAACCAACCATCCCTCTAAAAGAATACCACAAAGTAGAAATGCCAGCATTCAGGGAACTTGTAACAAGAAAATAGAAGGAAATGAATTGGGAGCTTGCAAAATCCTAGAAAGTAACTGACAAAAAGGAAAAAAAAGCCACTGGAGAAATGAAGATTAAATTGGAATGTTTATAAGACAGACTATACATTATAGGAGAGATGTTGAAGAATATAAAGGACAGGTGTAAGTAAAGCATGCATGGTTAAATGAAATAGAGATAGAATTAAAGGGGATTAGAGAAAAAACAATATAACCACAACAGGCGTAGGCAATTCAACATACGTATAATTATTTAGAGTCCATAAGGAAGAAAATAGAAACTGTGAAAATGAATATATTAAACAAAATTTGGGATGCCTGGGTGGCTCAATCAGTTAAGTGTCTGCTTTCTGGTCAAGTCATGCTCCCAGGGTCCTGGGATCAAGTCCCACAACAGGCTACTTGCTCAGCTGGGAGCCTGCTTCTCCCTCTGCCTGCACCTCCCCCTGCTGGTGTGCTCTCTCTCTCTCTCTGATAAAGTAATTAATTAATTAATAATAAATAAATAAATAATTTTTAAAAATTGGCTTTACATATTAAAAGGGTACAGCATACACCAGAGAAAATCGAACCAGATCAATCATCTATCAGACATATCCTGTAAGGTTGGAGAGAGTGAAATAGAAAGCGAAAGAGGGGAAAGGAAAGCAGAAAAAACACAGGGGTAGAGTAGGGGAGGAAGGGATAAAGGAAGGGAAAGAGGCAAAGAATCTTTTGCACATCCAGGCAAAGAGATAAGACATTAAATAGGAGGAAATTCAGACATGCCTCAGATTTCTCCAAAGCAACATTCAAAACAAGAAGATGATGTGGTTAATATTGACAACACAGTCAAAGAAAGACTTGTGAACTTAGGATTCTTTTTTTTTTTTTAAAGATTTTATTTATTTATTTGACAGACAGAAATCACAAGTAGGCAGAGAGGCAGGCAGAGAGAGAGGAGGAATCAGGGTCCCTGCTGAGCAGAGAGCCCGATGCGGGACTCGATCCCAGGACCCCGGGATCATGACCTGAGCCGAAGGCAGAGGCTTTAAACCACTGAGCCACCCAGGCGCCCTGAACTTAGGATTCTATATCCAGCAAAGAACATCCTTGTAAAGGCAAACAAAGCTACTAACAATTTTGAAATTTTAAACTTATGCAATATTGTCCCATGAACTCTTCCTGAGGAACCTTCAAGAGATCAAACATTACCCAGCCAAGAGATAATAGAGGAGACAAATAATAGCAAAAAAACAAGTGATGTGCATTATATACCACAACCACAAAATCAAGATTAAACAAGCCTGGAGATTGAGGTGACAGAATGTAAATGTTGTATGTCCTAAATACATAATGATACAACTAATGAAAAAAATGGAAAAGGGGAGGGGTAGGAAAGATGAAAAGTAGAGTAGTTTTGTAGATCATTGCATTTGTCATAGAGGAAGCAAAAAAAAAAAAAATATATATATATATGATGCAAGGCTAATAGACCAAGTCAGGAGTACCTGTAAACATTTTTAACATGACAATGGTAGACACTAAGATCATGAAAATTGAGTGATTTTGTCATTGTTAATACAAAGGGACTAATCAGTATTGTCTAGAGAAATAAACCACTAACAAATATAGTTAAAATTATAAAGATAGCCTTGAGAACAAAACTACAAATCCTCCTGAAACTGCCATTGTTTTAAGGGGTAAAGAAATTTCATTATGTAAAAACTTGCTAATAAACAGCTAAATAGAAACATAATATAAAATAATATACCATACTAAGATCAAATATAGCTGTCATATTAAAACATGTAAAAATGGAATTAACTTATTTATTTAAAAATATATTTTAGATTGAGCCCCACATCGGGCTCTCTGCTCAGGGGAGAGCCTGTTTTCCCCTCTCTCTCTGCCTGCCTCTCTGCCTACTTGTGATATCTCTCTCTCTATAACTCTTGCTCTCTCTTGCGCGTGCGCTGTTAAATAAATAAATAAAATCTTTATTTATATATATATACATGTATATATATATTTTAGATATGATCACAAAGCAAAGCTAAGCCTTAGTTATATAAAAAAAGATACATTATAAACAAAGTTCAGAAAGATTTTAAAAAGAAGGATAAGCAAAGGTGCAACAGGAAAATGCAAACAACAAAAAAGCAGGGAACATAACCTAAATATCACACAAGATAAAGTTCAGAGGATAAGGCATTGAACAACACAATGAAAGACACTGTTTACAAGGCTAACAGGTACAACTTGCTATGAATAAAAAACACTTATGAATACTTATGCAACAAGGAACATAGAAGCAACAAAAAATAGTAATTATAGCTCTTACAAGAAGAAATAGCTTAAAAAAAACAGATTGGTGGTAGGAAGATTCTAATTCCTCTCAATCTATAACAGATACAGTAAATAAGGATTTTTTTTTAAGATTTTTTTAAGATTTTATTTATTTATTTGACAGACAGAAATCACAAGTAGGCAGAGAGGCAGGCAGAGAGAGAGGAGGAAGCAGGCTCCCTGCTGAGCAGAGAGCCCGATGCGGGGCTCGATCCCAGGACCCTGGGATCCTGACCTGAGCCGCGGGGCTCGATCCCAGGACCCTGGGATCGTGACCTGAGCCGAAGTCAGAGGCTTTAACCCACTGAGCCACCCAGGCGCCCCAGTAAATAAGAATATTAAATCAGTATGTAGATGACCTAAATGACATAAATATGCAGTAGACTTGACTAATGCATATTGGACACTCTACCCTGAAATGCACTAAAAATACACATGAAAACCAGTCACAATTTAAGTCACAGAAAAAACTGAACTATATTCTATCACATAAAAATGAACAGACAATACTCTCTAATCACAATATGATAGAACTATAAGGCAAGATTATAAAACAGTGGATTTAAAAAAAATTAATTCCAAATTACTAGTTCAAAGACAGCACGAAACAATTTTCAGGATTTCTAGAAAACAAAATGTATAAAATCTTTACACACTGGCACCTGTGGGATAAAATTAATTTAATCAATTAATGGGAGCAATTCAAATATTCAAATTATTCTATAAATAGAACATAAAAATCAAAATAAATGCATTAAGCATCTCACTTAAATAATTTTAAAATTAAAAAAAAAATAAGGGGTGCCCTGGGTGGCTCAGATAGTTAAGCATCTGCCTTTGGCTCAGGTCATGATCCCAGGATTCTGGGCTGGAGCCCCAGATCAGGCTCCTTGCTCTCTGGGAATCTGCTTCTCCCTCTCCTCACCACTTGTGCTCTCTCTCACTATCTCTTACTCTGCCTCAAATAAATAAATAAATAAAATCTTAAAAAAAATAAATGTAAAGAGAGCAAAGAAAGTGAAGTGATTAAAGATAAAAAGCTGAAATTGACTTTGAAAAGAAGAAAACAGACCAAGAGATGAATTTGAAAGTCAGTTCCTGTGACCCCTACCTCACATCACATACAAAAACTAACAAGAAATATATCAAAGACCTAAATGTAAGAACTAAGACTATCAAAGTCTTGGAAGAAAACAAAGGCACACATCTTTGTGACCTGGATTGAAGAGTGGTTTCTTAGAAAAGAATAAAAGCATGGCCAAAAAAGAAAAGATAGCTTAAGTTGGACATCATCAAAATTTAAAACCTTTGTACTTCAAAGAATGTTACCAATAAAGTGAAAAGATAACCCACAGAGTAGGAGGAAAAGTCAGCAAACCATATATATGATAAGGGACTCGTATCTATACACACACACTCTCATATATACCTTAAAATTCAACAACAAAAAGACCGAAAAAAAATTTTAAATAAGCAAAGAATCTCAATAGACATTTCTCCAAAGGACATATACTAGCAGCCAACAAACACAAGCAAATATGCTCACATCATTAGACATGAGGAAAATTAAAATCTAACCCACCACAAGATACCACTTGATACCCCCTAATATAGCTAAAATCAAAAAGATAAATAGTAAGTGTTGGTAATGATGTGGAGAAGCAGAACCCTCACGCTGAGAGAATGCAAAAATGGTTCAGTTGCTTTCGAAAACAGTCCGACTATTCCTCAAAAGGTTAAACATAGAGTTGCCATATGACCCAGCAATTCTACTCCTAAGTCAACATATGCTAAAATATATGTTCATATAAAAATTTGTACACAAATGTTTATAACAGCTTTATACGTAAGAGTCAAAAGTAGAAACAACAAATGTCCAAAGTGATGAATGGGTTAAATAAAATGTGGTGTAACCATTCACTGGAATTGTACTAGGCAATTCAAAGAAATTAAATACTAAATACTTGGGGCTCCTGGGTGGCTCAGTGGGTTAAGCTGCTGCCTTCGGCTCAGGTCATGAATCTCAGGGTCCTGGGATGGAGTACCCCATTGGGCTCTATGCTCAGCAGGGAGCCTGGTTCCCTCTGTCTCTGCCTGCCTCTCTGTCTACTGTGCTCTCTCTCTGTCAAATAAATAAATAAAATCTTTAAAAAAAATAAAAATAAAAATAAATAAATACTAGATACTGATATATATTGATATATGGATGAACCCTGACAACAGCATGTTAAGTGAAAAAAGCCAGTTGCAAAAGACCACTTATTGTGTGGTTCCATTTATATGAAATATCCAAATAGGTAAATCCATAAAGATAGAAAGTAGATTGTTTAGTGGTTGCTGGGCACTGAGGAGTTTGGGGGGAAACAGAAAGTTGCAGCCAATGGAATGGGGTTTCTTTTTGTGGTGAGGAAGATGTTCTAAAATCGAGTGTGGTAATGGTTGCACAAATCTGTGAATATCTGAAAGCCATTGAATTGTACACTTTGAGTGACTTGTAGGGGATGTGAATTGTATCTCAAAAAAGCGGTTACTAAAAATAACAATAATAACAATAATATGGGGCTTGAAAATGGGGATATGGTAGAAGTATTATTCAACTAAATGGGACCACTCCAGATGTTTTGTGAATTGTTTCAAATCATCAGAATGTTATGAAAATAGTGGAACTGCTAACATTAGCTAGCAGATAAGCAAGACAGAGGTCTAGCAAAGGAATATAGTAAGTGGGGGCACGGGGGAGGGAACAACCTACTTTTAGCCTAATGCTGAATATGTGATTTTTTAAAAATCTTACATTCTCAATTACATGACTCAAACTAATACCAAAATAATTTTGGTACCCTGTCACAGCAGGTGGCCCATCACATGATCTTAGATTTAATACTGACTAGAAATAATCTTCAAAGGGGAGAGGAACTATTATTTTCACTGAACAGAAAACTTAAAATCCTATGAGGATAAAAATGGTGGTGTTTATGTGCCAGTCAGGAGGATCGAGCCCACACCATCGATTCTTTTCAACAAATCACCTCCTTCCATGGAAAAGGTCTGTAAATGAGAGAGGGGAGAGAAAGGAAAGAGAGAAGTGTGGAGAAAACCATCTGACCCAAAGAAGTGCATGAAGACATACTTCCTCTCCCAGCAAGGCAGCAGCATATTGGTGACTTCCCTGTCTCTGCCCTCTGTGGCACATCCAACCCCAGCCCCTCTTCAATACTCCCTTCTACATGCTGCTTCTGGATGTTCATCTATGGCCATAATATCAATGCCTAGAAAAAACTAAAATGCCTCCTCCCCAGGACATTTGCATTTTCCCTGGTGTCTTTGAGAGCCAGAGAAATGAATTCCCAGCCCGTGTTTCAGGCCTCTTGGCCAGGAGGCAGGAGGAGAGAATTTCTCAGCTTATGTCTCTCACCCCTCAGATCTTATTCAGAGGCACCTGCCTTCCTCCTTGACCCCTGGCTAAGCTCAGGAAACTCACAGATTGTTTGGCTAAGTTAGATGATGCTATTTCCATAGCTGTCATCTGTTCACCTGGAAACTCCCTGAGGAAAGGAGCACATCTTTCATCTCTATATTCCTAGTGCTGAACACACATTGGGTCTTAAAAATTGCCTTATAAAGACACGTGATATGGACTGAAAGTTCATATCCCCCCAGAATTCATATGTTGAAATCTAATCTCCCTTGTGATGGTATTCAGAGGTGGGACCTTTGGAAGGTAATTAAGTTTAAATGAGGTCATGAAGGTGAAGTCCCCACAATGGGATTAACATCTTTATAAGAAAAGGGTGGCCAAGGTGGCTCTGTCCATTAAGGGTCTAACTCTTGACCTCAGCTCAGGTCTTGATCTCAGAGTCATGAGTTCAAGCCCCATGCTTAACAAATTAATTAATTAACTTAATTAAAAGGAGAAGAGAGACTTGAACTTTCTCTCTCCATCATGCAAGGACACAGTAAGCCAGAAAGAAGGCTCTCACAAGGAACCAAATCTTTTGGCACCTTGATCTTGGGTTTACCAGACTCCTGAGAAGTAAGTTGTTTAAGCCACCCAGTCTATGGTACTTTGTTGTAGCAGCCCGAACTGACAGTCTGTATTAGTTAATGCATGCAAGCTTTGGATCACTTGGGAATTTTTGTGTTTCATGCTCAAGAGACATCTTATGTGAACTCAGTGAAATGGTAAGAAAATTACAGAGCTGGTATTCAGATAGTATACGCTAGGCCACCCAGTCTGATAAGATGAAGAGAGGTCTGGAACTCAGTGCTCTTGATGTCCCTCGAAGAGCCATTTCCCATGTCACTATGTTGCTCACCTGGGTGTCAAGGGTCAAATGAAATCCAGGAACTGGACTCCCTATAGCAGGTTATAAGCTATCCCTCCATGATATCCAAAATATCTAAGGTATCCTTTCATGAGCCAAATGCCTAGGTAGGGAGCCAATGAGCACCATTTGCTAGAAGCTCTCCATTATTTAAATCACATCCTTCCCTGAGCCTCAGTTTCCCCATCTAGGTATAGGATCAGGGGATCTCAGATATCTCTGCCTGCTCTAAATTTTCCCAATTTAAAGACTGATTACAGAAGAGTAATCAATATTATTACCTTTTTACTGACCCCTATAGATAAGCCAGAGTGTTTGGACTGAGTGGTTGCCTGGGTGAGAAATTGAAAGGGAGCCTCCTGAACAAAGAGAATGGAAAAAATGACACTGAGTTATCACCACCCAGGACTACTCCATTTTTGTCACAAATGCAAAAACTAAAAGTAAAAAAAAAGTAAATGTCACTGAGTTAGCACTGGCCAGTGCAATTCCATTTTTGTCTCAAATGCAAAAAAGAAAAAAAAATTAAAGTTATACTCAGTTAACTATGAAGCTATTTGCCCTTGACCATCCACTTATCCAGTCCTTGGTGGCATGCCACAGAAGAGCTTACACCAGCCATGGAAGCAGGGTGAGGGCAACTGGAAGATGAATTCTGAATAGGCCGTTCTTTGAATACTCTTATCTGTCAAAAGTGAGAAGCTGTCTTGTGATCAGAAAAAGAGGAAAAGGCCCTGAAAGACTCCTAGAATCAGGAATTCCTCCATGGGTTCTTGAGGAAATTAGCAACCAATACTGAGAATTATAACAGATCCCTTCCTCCTCCCACTCCCACCTTGGATATCAAAATACAATTAAGCATTCTCCAACCACTAGGAAACTCAGAATCTCCAAATATCCTGAGCTTATGGGGGCAGATGGAGCCACATAAACAAAAATGCCTCAAGCTTCACTGGCTTCTGCCATTCCCCAGCCTTCTCATGCAGGAACTCCAACCCCCTGAAAAGTTACCATTGGCTAGGTCTTGTTCTTCCAGGTGCTGTTACATGTACTCCTCAAGAGCAGAGGTAGTTGACTACTGACTGACACCACTCCTGCCCCACCCATATCCACCAGACACCTACCTGCCAGCTATCATCACTGGGCATTGGCCAGCTAATTCAACAAAAGCAGGAGTGCCAGGCATTGCACATCCTTTGGTATGAATGAGAGAGATCATAATGCACTGGAATTGCTCTATGCTTCCAGAAACCAAGAGTCCAGGTCATCATGCCTGGCTCCTTTTTCTCCTCAAATAAATTTGTTCAAGAATCTCTAAAAGCATAATGCAATGGGCTTTGGGCAGTCCTGTTCAATTCATGTTCTAGGCATGTTTAATTTCTTACTTAGATTCTGGCTTTAAAACTCCCTACCTGACTCCCCTACTCAGAACTCTCCAATGGTTCCCCATATCTTGAGGTTAAATTGCAACTCCCTGATGTGTCATACAGAGCCCCACTATATGCATGGAAGTGTCCTTGGTACTAAAGGTTTATAGAAGGTGAGAATTGTTCTCTGGAAGGCAGTGCAGTGTGGTGGTGAGAACCCAACTCCACCTCCTAACAGCTAGTTGGCTACCCCAAGTCTCTTGCTTATTAGGAGGTCCTCTTAAACTACATGGTCCATGGGACGCCTGGGTGGCTCAGTCAGTTAAGCGGTTGCCTTTGGCTCAGGTCATGATCCCAGCATCCTGGGATCGAGTCCCACATCGGGCTCCTTGCTCTGCAGGGACCCTGCTTCTCCCTCTGCCACTCTGTCTGCCAGTGCTCCTCTCTCTTTCTCTCTGACAAATAAATAAAAATAAAATCTAAGAAAAAAAAAAAAAACTACATGGCCCTGCTTCCCATTGACTCTTGTAGGCCCTGGGGCCACTCTTGATCAACTCAGGTACTCACCCACCAGCTTCTAAAACAAGGAGGGCACTATATCATAAACTAGTGATGTACTATATGCTGGCTAACTGAACATAATTAATTAATTAATAATAAATAAAACAAGAAGCAACCCTTAAAGCCCCAGAAATCTTCCACCAGAAATCTCTAACTTGGATTGAGACCAGGGTTCACTTTATCTGTTCATCATGGTGGCCAATCACATCATGGTGGTCACTCATAGTAGGAAGCTAACCAAGTGGTATCCCCAATGGATGGATCCCAAATAGATCTAGCATGTGATTATATGTACATAATGTACAGTCAGCCCTTCTCTTGCATCAGGTCTGTCCAGTCAGGTTTTTAGAGATTTATTGCCCCTTTCCATATCTTAACCACCGAACAACGACAGGAGGGAGGCAAAAGGACATCTGCATGCAGGAATCATGGATGGGATGCTACACAGGACTCTCCTGAGGCTTATAGGATTTCAGATGTGTGTTCTTGGTGCTAACTTTCACATACATTTATCTAGTCCCTCATACCTCTCTGAACCTCACTTTCTTCATCAATAAAATAATGTAAAAATAAAAACAAAGGATAATATAAGATAATATTAAGTCACTAGGAGTCAGAGTATGGGAAGTCTCGTATTCTGGAACTGTACTGACAACAAAAATATGAAAATCAAGCCACATGTTAATTTTATGTTGTCTAATAGCCCTATTAAAATGTTTAAGTAAAAGTTATTGATTTTAATAATACTTTTACCCTATGTATCCAAAATATATTTCAATGTGCAATTAATTAAAAACCTAATGAGGCATTTTACATTCTCTTTTTTTTCTTTTGTACTAGGTCTTTGAAATTTTCTATGTATTGTACACTAACCACAAATTTCAATTCAGAGTGGACACATTTCAGGTGCTCAGCAGTTACCTGCAGCCAGTGGATACCATATTGAACAGCACAGCCCTAGACTAAAGTTGGACTTCTACAGACAATGGAGAGCCATGATGAATTTTTGCCAGAAAAGTGAAATACACCAAAAAAAAAAAAAAGGCAGTTTAGGGAGCTTTAATATAGCCTTGGGCTAGGGGCACAGCTGTTCTGCCTCAACGGCCCAAGCGATAGACCAAGAGACAGCAGCTTTATTTTCTGTCTCCCTGGTACCTACACAAGACCTGAAAGAGAGTCCTTGGTAATTGGACTGAATGAAACAATCAATCAACAATCGCCAGGACAGGGCTGCTGCCTGGGTCTATAGAGCAAGTTAAAGAGAAAAGTCAAGATGAGTCTGAAGGTCACATCTAGGGATCAAGACAAGTTTGGGGCAGTGCAGGAAATAGAGTCTTGACAAGGAACTGTAGAGGTGGCAGAAGGACACTCACCTTATACCTGCTGGCCTTCAACACAAGGCTGCTGGGACTAAGGGACTAGACAGTTAGAATGAGGATCTGGAGCTTGGAAAGTATAAGTTACTCAGGCAGCAATCACCAGGTGACCGAGAGGCTCTGGGCACTGAGCCCCTGGGAAGGGAGTGAACATAGTAAAGAAGTGAAATGACAGTGAAGGTTTAAATGCACGTAATAACAAGGGGAAAAATTCAAGTTCATGTGGACACTCAAGGTCTCAAGTGTTTGGAACAGCAGGGAAGGGGTGGCTGGAGGTAGGAAAGACCATTTGGAGAGGTGGTGAGAGGCAGGCTTGGACGGACAGCCCAGTATTTGCTGAGGCAGGCAGGGCATCCTCCACCAGGAGAGCCCTGGCCAAACCATTTGCATTTCATTATCCAGACATGTTGGGGGAAGGGGGGCACCTGGGGTGAGAGTGCTCAGCAAAAGCAGCTGCTTTCACTTTCAACAGTTTTAGATAAAAGCCAGTGGCATACAAGCTCTCTGTGTGACACTGGTAATGAAGAAGAAAGTGTCCCAGCAGCTCAAGGAAAAAAAAATATTGAAAATAAAAGGCTTTTGTGCTTATCCAGAAGAAACTTGCTTCTAGATATTCGTGGTTTTCATGAGTGAGTGTGTCAAGGACGGGAAATGTCAGGGATAATGAGCTAGCAGTACAGGGTCATTCCAGGGTCTGAACATGCTCAGGGAGCTGCCCACAACAGGGACACCATCAGGACTCCCTCACTCTCTGCTTCTTGTCCCTGCATCTCTGGCTTTGTTCTCTCAAGACAGCTGTCTCAGCAGCTCCAAACTAACATCCTTACAGCCTCACAACTAACGAAGCAAGAAAATCTTTTCCTGTCAGCCTCAGTCAGCTGAACCTTGGAGGCAGACTCCAGTTGACCAGACTTGGGTCACACGCCCATTCTTAGACCATGGAGAACCATTGCTGGCCCAACCAGGTCAATATACTTCATCTACTCCCTTCTGGGTATGTTTCAGACTAAATAAGAGGAACAGGTGTTGGGCAACCAAAACAGTAGCCTCTGCAGTCACCGATAGGAAGGCAACAACAAACCGAGGCCAGAAGGCCAAACTCTGGCTTGGATGTCATCCATTATTATTGATTCAACAAGTATATATTGCATTAGGCTCCTTTCAATAACCAAAATAGAAGTGGCCCCTATCCTTGTGGGCATGCAATCTAGTAAGAGAGGCAGATGTTAAACCTGTAAACAGATAAATAACTACAAACTATAACAAGTGCCATGAAGGAAACCAACAGGGTGAAGTAACAAAGAAAATTAGGCAGTTATTCAGATAGGATGTTTAGAGAAGGCTCTCAGAGGAGGCACCACTTAGCCATGACCAAGACAGAAAAAGACCGAGGCAGGGGGAGTAAGAAGAAGGTCCCAGACTTGGGGCGGAAGCTTTGCATGCAGTGGCCCTGAAACTGGGAAGATACTGTCCCATGTGGGAGACCAAGAGAAGTTAGCGTGACTAGGGTATAGTGGACACAGTGAGAGATCCTCACCCAGAGAAAAGGCCTGCCACACCCTGGTAAGGAGTTTAGATTTTACAATGAGGCTCTGCAAGGGCTTTGAAGAATCTTTAAACCTCAGCATACTATGAAATTATTTGTATTTTAATAGACTGGAAACAGAGAAATTGGGTAAGGGGTTCATTGCAGCGATCTAGCAAGCTGATGGGGCTGAAAGCAAGAAGTGGCTGAGGAAATAGACAAACTGGACAAGTGGCAAGTATATTTAGGAGGATGAGAGAGATGGGCTTGTAGGAGTGGGTGTTGGTTTTGGGGAAGAAGGATAAATCATGGGGCATTCCCCTGGACTGAGCTGATGGCTGCTTGGAGCAGGGAGGCTCATTACTGAGAGGGCAAACTGGAATTAAACAATTTGAATATGGTAGAGATGGAGAGCTCACACTGGGTAATGAATTCTGAGTTACTGTGAGAAATCATAGTGGTAAGCAGACATTTAGATATTTAAGTCTTAGGTTCGTCAGAAACTTGGGCTGATGATAGAATTTTAGAAGATCTCAAAATACAGATGATATTTAAAACTGAGGGCATCAATGAGATTACTTAGGAAGTGTCTGTGGAGGTAAATGAGAAGACCAAAGACTGACTCATAGGAAACTCAAAACATAGAAGAGAAGAGCCAACAGAGAGAATGGAGGAAGATCAGGCAAATTGGGAGGAGACAGGAGAGAATGTTCCCATAGACACCAAAGGGGAATGTGTTTCTAGGAAGAAGCAACTGTGTCACAGCTGCTGTGAGGTCAATTACAATGAGAACAAAAGAGGGCCATACAGTCTTGGACAACTGTGCTCAGAGAAGTTCTGATAGAAGATAGGTGTGCCATCTGGACAGGGGTGGGTTGGAGAGGGAGTGGGAGCATAGAGAATGGAGACAGAGTATGTATGTAATATACCCTCTCAAGTCTTAGAAGTAGAGAAGTGGAATGGTAGCTAAAAAGAGACTGGGAGCCAATAAATATTTTTAAAGAACTGGAGATACAAAGTAGCACTTCTTGTATCTCCTTTAGAAATTGGCTCTCTGTAGGGGCACCTGGATCATGCAATCAGTTGAACGTCTAATTCAGTTTCAGTTCAGATCGTGATCTCAGGAGACAGGCTCTGTGGGCAATCTGTTGGAGATTCTCTCTCTCCCTCTCCTTCTGCCCTTCCCCTGCTCATGCTATAAATAAATAAATAAAATCTAAAAAAAAAAGAGAAAGAAATTGCTGTCTGTAGTAAGTTCTCATTAGAACACAGTGTTCTCAGGCTTTAAAAAAATACATTTGACAGGACTAGATGTTACCCCAAAGTACCTTCTATATCTGTCATTCTAAAATTCTGCACATATCCCTTTTTCAAAGGTCAGAAATAAAATACCTAGGACTGTTATCTTAGTCCATTCAGGCTGCTATAACAAACTACCATACACTGGGTGGCTTAAACTATAAACATTCATTTCTCACAGTTGTGGAGGCTGGAAGTCCAAGATCAAGGTGCCAACAGATGTGGTGTTGAGTGTGGGATGTCTTCCTGGTTCACACACAGTGCCTCATATGGTTGTAGGGGCTAGAGAGATCCCTGGGGTCTCTTTTACAAGGGCACCAATCTCATTCATGAGGACTCCACCCTCATGACCTGATCATCTCCCCAAGTCCCCTCCTCCTAAACTATCACAACAGGGATCAGGTTTCAACACAAATTCTGAAGGGCACAAACATTCAGCCTATACCAGCTGGAGTCCAGCAGCAATACTTCCTTCTCTTGTCAATCCATTTAGTCATTAATTTACTAATTTATATCTCTACAAAGTCGGCACCACAGAGGCAAGGGCTTTTGCTGTTATTCACAGATAGGCACATAGCAGGTGCTCAATAAATATTTGATGAATAAAGAAGTAGATGGATTCAGTAAGTAGTCACAGAGTGCCTTCATGTGTAGAATTCATTCAACATTCACTCAACAAACATTAAGCATCTAACATGTGCTAGGCTATATGCTAAGCACACTTCAGTCAACTCCTCCTTAAAGTAGAAGAAATAAGACACTGTTCTACCTTCTTCACAAGACCATTAGAAGAATCATATGAGAAATACGGGCTTAAAAACAAAACTATCCCATGTTATTATTAAACATGGCTTCTTCCCTAAAGGAGCTTGTTAACAAAATTGAGGAAATGAGAAAGAAACATGGGAAGTTGATGGAGTTACTGTTTAGTGGGCACCAATGTGTATATCAGGCACTGGAGTGTTTGCATTCTTTCTCTCATCTAACTGCTATACCCATACCAAGTTGGCATCATTACCCTCATGATGTAGATGCAGACAGAGATATCTAAGAGATTATGTAAATTGCAGAAACTGCTCAGCAAGAGGCAAAATGGATGAAAATATAGGTCTCTCTACTTCCAAAACCCTCACCCTTTAAAAAAAAAATTTTTTTTTTCAGACAAAAGTAAATCTTAGAAAGCATTTAAAATCATGTCCCCAGGGGTGCCTGGTTGGCTTAGTCATTTAAGTTTCTGCCTTCAGCACAGGTCATGATCTCAGGGTCCTGGGATCAGGCCCCCTAGTTGGGCTCCCTGCTCAGTGGGAAGTCTGCTTCTCTCTCTCCCTCTGCTTCTGCCCATGATTCATGCTCTCTTTCTCTCAAATAAAGAAATGAAATCTTAAAAAAATAAAAATTAAAAAAAAAATAAAATCATGTCCCTGAATATTGGGAGAAGGATGCATGGGGGAGGCAGGAACAACTGTTTACTACACATTTATTAAACACTAAACTCTGTATATGTTACATTATTTATTTCTTATTTGGGATATAGAGTCTACATCCATTTTGCATATTAACTCAAATGTCAGCTGTGTCCCCAGGTCACTAGTAATTAACTAAAGTTGGCTCAAGCAGCTGCCATCATTCTATGGAAACCCCATTGCTATTTTCAAGGGAGTTCCCATTCTTGAAGTAAATTCTAGTTCCAAGCACAGTCACCTCACCATACCCACATCCTCACTCTCCCTTCTACCAGGCACCAATTAGGAGGTAAGATGCATACACTTACTTCACCCAAATCACTCATATGGGCAACAAGCATAGGGTAGGCTTTGCAGCATGTCTGAGGACAGAGTAGTTTTACATCCCAACAAATAAAACACCTTAAGATTGACTATCAGACCTTCCTGTTCAACATATCCTTATTTTGTACCTCTGGGGATATTTCATTGTCCAGCTTTTTCTAGAGACTCCCCACTCCCCCACCCAAAATACTCCATACAAATGAATTCCCCTAGTGAACACATATGGCATTACCTCGTAGCACCTTTTAATCTAAATCCCCACCCTCTTATCCATCCATTTGGATCCTGAGGAACTACAGAGTTTTTACATGACCCTAGGTGACCAAAGTGTGGCCGTCCAATCCAGGTTCAGCCAGTAAGACCTTTTCCTAGAATTTTTAGAATTGGTACCAGAGAGGAAATCAGATCAGGTCCTCTCTGGTCATGAGGCTGTAACATGTAACCCTCTGGAGATGGCATGTTTTAGCAGATGAAGAAAGCCACTTTGCAGGAAGAAAAGGAAGCATACTTGCAAAGAGGAGCCAAAAGGAGAAATAAGAAGAGATGAAGAGAAAAAAGAGAGAGAGTGTGATGGCAAATGTCTGAGACCCTGGCTTTAGAGTTCCTGAATTCAAGTCGCATTCCTTGTCTTCGAGTCCATCTCCCTGGCTCTTGCCTTCTAGCAGCAGGAAGTGTGGGAGGATATGAAATGCTAGCCTTCTTCTCTCTTCCACCAGCCTCCACCATATGTAAATGAGAGCAGTAGAGATACTTATCTCCCTCCCCTATATGAATTGTTCTAATCAGGTTAGAAAACAGAATCTGCATACTTTGAGTAAAGAACTCAGTAAGCAAAAACCATCTCAGCCCAATTCTGAGGGCAGGCTAGGGCATGCTAATGCTTCCCACCAGGCATCCCTACCCAGAGAGAGGCAAGTGTTGGGTTCTCACCACCACTTCATTCCTGATAGCTGCTGTGGTAGCCTCATCTGTCATCCCATGACACACAAAAGGGAAGAGAATCTCAAGGAATTTAAAGAATGTGCCAAAGTCACATGGGGTAATAAGCAGAAGGAGAAGTTGAAACCAGTCCTGTGTTCTGTGTGTTCTGCTAATATCATGTTGGGACAGAAATGCAGGCTCAGGAAAGCATGGCTGGGGTATGAGGGTAGAAGAAACCCATCTCTCAGGGGTCTACAGAGCTCTGCCTTTTCTATGACATTTTCTCCTCCCTCCTTCTCTCTCCTCTGACCATCTCTTTCTTCCACCTCCTCCTTCCTTCTTCTCCAAGCCTTCTGGGACTCCAGGTTTCCATTTGGCAGGAAAGGGCAGAGGTTCCCCCACTCTGACTGCTGACCATCCCCCCAAGGTCTGTCAGAAGACCTTGACCACTGGCTCATCCTGGAGAATAAAACAACTTTTATACAGTGGTTACTGTGCTCCACTAAAGCAAGGTCCCCACAGAGAAAATTCCGAGTAAGAAACAAAAGAGACTAGAAACAGGGCAGCACTTTGCTCACCACAGTCCTTGGATGGCCTTCCCTGGCTTTCTCTGGATCCTCTCTTCTCATTCTTTGAAGAGTGAACACCAATAAGTTACACCCCAGTCTATCTCTTAAGCCAAATTATTGTTCTTAGACTTGACACCATGATCCCAGCTTCCATCTTGGTTTCCACAGTGGCAATCTGTGTGACCTTTGGAATACCACTGAGAAGAAAAAAAAAAAAAAAACAACTCTAAAAGTGTGTGTATTGATGTGTACTTGCACAAAAGGAAAATACCAGAATAAAATCCATGGAAATGTTCTGTGGAGGGCAGAGAGGGCAAGTAATTTCTTCCCATACTTTTCGTGTTCTCCACTGAGTATACAACGAACCTGTATTATTTTATAATTAGAAACTTCCTCAATGAATATCTCTGGGCTTTGGTGTCCAACGATATCAAGTATGGACCGGACCTGCCTTGCTTCTGTCATAGTGCTATTTTGGGAATAATGAGATAATACCTAAGACTGCATGATCCACATAACCAGCTGAGATTATGAACATGAGCGTGTTTCTTTTGTCTTTCCAGTTACTCACACAAGCAGTTGCAAGCCCTTGTTATGAAGCAATACATTGTCTGCCCTCTTAGGCCTTAAGAGTGGGTTCTACTGTAAGCATTAGGAAACCCAATTAATTTTTTTGCCTTACACAAAAGGAGTGTATTTCCCTCCTATTACAAGAAATCCAGAGTTAGACCACCCAGGGTTGAACCACTGCTTGAAGATGTCAAGGATCCAAGCTCCTAGCCCAGCATCCTTAGTTTGTCATTCATCCTGTGGTCACAGCAAGGCTGTTATACCTCTTAGTGGGAAGAAGGGGCAGGAGTAAAGGGCAAAGAGAGATGGCAGAGGAGTAGGAGACCTAAATTTTGTGGGGTACCAGGAATTCAACTAGATAGTTATCAAACCATTCTGAAACCTACAAATTCAACAGGAGATCAAATAAATGAATAACAGTAATTCTAAGAACAGAAAAGCGACCACTTTCTTGAAGGTAAGACATGCAAAAAGTGAATCTGAGATGATATAGGGGAAGATCGACGGTGGGGGGAGAGGCCGGCTCCTAGCAAGTGAGAGAGAAGTGGAGCACAAAATCAGAACTTTTATAAGTTGGCTCCACTGAGGGACATCATTCCAGAGGCTAAGAGGGTGGTGAAGCCCTCATGGAGACAGTGTGGTCTCAGGACCCACAAGGTCACAAAAAGACTGGGGGTGTCTGAGTATGGCAGAGTTCCCAGATATTGGAGCAGGGAAGCTGGCTACAGAGATGGAGCTGAGGAGTGAGCGCTCAGCTCAGGCTTACCTCCCACTGTGATCTGAGGCACAGTTAGATCACTGCTCTTTAAGTGGGGACCCCACAGGTGACAGATCCCAAGAGACCCTCCTCCCCCTCCACCAGGAGGAGTGGTGGGGAGCATGCTGCAGGAATCTCCTGGGCTTTGAGATTCCAAATGGGGCCCTGTACCAGAGATAGAAATGCTTGGTCACAGGCTGGGTAAGCACACTGTGTGGCTGGAGATCAGGGAGAGAGGTGGGATTGACTGCTTTTCTCTGAGGGTGCACTGAGGAGTGGGGCCCCAAGCTCTCAGCTCCTACAGGATCAGAGACTTGGAGGCTACCATCTTCATCCCCATCCTCCAAAGCTCTAGGAAAGCATTCAAGGAACAAAACCTCCCGAGAGCGAACCTGAGCAGATTACTTAGCCCAGCCCCTGGGAAGGGCAATGCAATTCCGCCTTGGGCAAAGACTTTTGAGAATCAGTACTGACAGTCCCCTCCCTGAGAATATCAAGAAGAACATTCAGACCAAGACCAAGTTCTCTGATCAATGAGAACCACAGAAATCCAGAGCTACGGGAATACAGCTCATAAAATTCATGGCTTTTTCCCCATGATTTCTAAGTTTTTCAAAGTTAATTTTTTTAATTTTATTTTTTTCTTATTCTATTCTTTTTAATTTTTCCTCTTTCCTATTTTAACCTTTTTAAACTATTTTATCAATACCTTTTAAAAAATCTTTTAAAATTTTCATTGTTACAGTCATATTCTATTCCTTCATTGTATTTAACCTTATTTTTTGTGTACATATAAGTTTTTCTTTCTTTAAAATTTGGGATACACTTTTTTCTAACATATCAAAATATACTTAAATCTAGTGTATGGCTTTGTTCTAGTCTCCAGCCTGATCACATTTTTTTTTCTTTTTTTCTACCAACTTCTTATCAGTTCTTTTTCTAGAATCTTTTTTAACTTTCATTTTTATAGTCATAGTCCTTCCCTTGATCATGTTTACCCTTATTTTTGTGTGTATATATATATATATATATATATATCTTTCTTTCTTTCTTTAAAATTTTGAGAGGCATTTTCTTCTGACAGACCAAAATATACCCAAAATCAAGTGTGTCGCCCTGTTCTCTTATATATATATATATGTATATACATATATATATATATATCCCCCTCCCTTTGCTTCTCCTCCCAATTTCAGGTCTCTTCTGATTTGGTTAGTATATACTTTTCTGGGAGTCATCGCTACCCTTTTAGTATTTGATTCTCTCATTCATTGATTCTTTTCTGGATAAAATAACAAGGCAGAAAAACTCACCTCATTAAAAAAAAGAACTAGAGGCAGTACCAACAACTAGGGACCTAATCAATATGGTCATTAGTAAGAAGTCAGAACTAGAGTTCAGAATGATGATTATAAAGATGCTAGCTGGGCTTGAAAAATGCATAGAAGATACTAGAGAATCCCTTTATGGAGAAATAAAAGAACTAAAACCTAACCAAATTGAAATCAAAAAGCTATTAATGAGGTGCAATAAAAAAAAATGGAGGCTCTTACTGCTAGGATATATGAGGCAGAAGAGAGAATTAGTGACACAAAAGATCAAATGTTAGACGATAAAGAAGCAGAGAAAAGGAGAGATAAACAACTACTGGACCATGAGGGGAAAATTTGAGAGATACATGATGAGCAGGGGAGGGGCAAATGCAGAGAGAGAAGCTGACTCCCCCCTGAGTGGGGAGCCCAATGACAGGATCATATCCTGAGCCAAAGGCAGACACTTAACAGACTGAACCACCCAGGAGCCCCAACAAACACGTAAAGGAAAAAAATAATGCTTACACTCATAAGAACTTTAGATAATAAGGCAACATAATAAAGATTATAAATGTTTTAATAAGATTTTGTTTTTTATTTGAGAGAGACAGAGTGCAAACAGAGGCAGGGAGGGACATAGGGAAAGGGAGAAGCACTTAAGAACTGTTAAGTGTTAAGAACACTTAACAGACTGAGATACCCAGGCACCTCAAGATTATAAATGTGTTTAAAATAATAACCCAAAATGTAAAAATTGGGCTTATGGGGTGCCTGGGTGGTTCAGTGGGTTAAGCCTCTGCCTTCAGCTCAGATCATGGTCTTGGAGTCCTGGGATGGAGCCCCACATCGGGCTCTCTGCTCAGCAGGGAGACTGCTTCCCCTCTCTCTGTGCCTGCTTCTCTGCCTACTTGTGATCTCTCTCTGTCAAACAAATAAATAAATTCTTTTAAAAAATTGGGCTTAAAAGAGAAGAACAAGACATTATTTTTTTAAAGAAAGCAGGCAAGTTTTTAAAATAAACAAATGAAATTCATGGACATTAAAAATTCAGTCATTTAGGGGCACCTGGGTGGCTCAGTCAATTAAAGCCTCTGTCTTTGGTTCAGGTCATGATCCCAGGGTCCTGGGATCGAGCCCTGCACTGGGCTCTCTGCTCAGCAGGGAGCCTGCTTCCTCCTCTCTCTCTGCCTACTTGTAATCTCTGTCTGTCAAATAAATAAATAAATAAATAAATCTTTTTTAAAAAATTCAGTCATTTATACTAAAAACCATTGAATTGTACACTTTAAATGGGTAAATTGTGTGGTATATGAACTACAATACAGCTTTTTAAAAAATTCAACCATCAAAATAAGATTTTAAAAACTTGAGACAGGTTTAGCAAAATAGTACTAGGCAAAGCTGAATGGAGAAGCAGTGAACTAAAATATGAACCTGAGGAAATTTCACAGACTCAGGACAAAGAGATAGAGAGATAAAGATATGAAAGAACATTTAAGAGAGCTGAGGATAGAATGACAATGTCCACTTATATCTACTAAGATTTCCAGAAGGAAAATATATGAATGAGGGGAGTAATACTTGAAGAAATGATAAGATATAACACCTGAGGATTTTCCAGAATTGATGAAGGCATGAATTCTCAGATTTAAGAACCATAGTCAATATGAAGAAAAGAAAATCTAAACAAATGTAAACTTATACACATAACAAAACTACAGAATACCCAAGACATAGAGAAAATCTTATAACAAAGACAGATAAGCAAACAAATTTCCAACAAAATAATAACAATTAGACTGATACAGACTTCACAAAAACAGATTTCCTCCAAAATGATGACAATTAAGTTAGTACATCATCAACAATACCATCAACAAAGGTCAGAAGATTATGGGAAAATAGCTTCAAATGCTGAGAGAATACTCTTGTCAACACTGTGCTCAGTTAAACTAGTATTTCAGAGAGATCATTCCACACAAATAAGGACTGAGTATACCACTTCAGACCCGACTTGGACGAAACAAAACAAAACAGGAAAGCCTACTAAAGATGAAGGAAATTAAACACAGAAAGAAAATACAATTACTAATTCTACTTTTCCCATGCATTTATAATGTTGTATATTTAAGATTAAATTGTGTGTGTGTGTGTGTGTGTGTGTGTGTGTGTGTGTGTGTGTAAAGAAAGAGAGAGCACAAGAAATAAATGACAATTATTAATATCATCCATGTGGACAACCTGTCCCCTTCTAGGCCAGACACTGATAATTAAACATATCATGGTAATGCGGTATGGCTTCAGAGACTATAAGCAGATATGTGAGTGGGGTGTGGGGAAAGTTAAATCATTTCACACTGCCAAGAAAGAGAAGTAAGTCAACATAGGGACCGAGGTAGGCATTGCCTAAGTAGAAGCTGGTAGGATGCAGTATCAAGGAAGGGACAGGCCCTAGGCAACATAATTAATAACTGGAGCATAATTAATAAATCCCTCTGCTCTTGGGGAATAAAAATGACAAAGGAGACTGCTCTACCAAGCAAGATAGACAGGTGGCCATCTGCATATACCACAAAGGGGCGTGGATGCAGGAGACACTGTTTATGCAGTCACCGAGGCATTAGAGACTGACTCCAGCCCTTACATAAAAAGCAGGCAGATTTTTTGATAGCCTGACCTGATGCCCTCTCCCAAATTCCAGGGAGGTAAAGCCACATGCCAGTGGTTGAGGGCTTACTATGGCCTGCTGGGATGAAACAGGACAAGGCAGATCGAATAAATGAGAATTTATCTCTCCCTCTGATACAAAAACCCTATCTAAGAGGAAACTATAGGAACCATTTCTTTGGACCCAGAAGCACTTTTCAAATAAAGATGTAAAATGATAAGAAAACTAAATATTCAAGTTTCTGAATTAAGCAAAGTTAGCTTGATGATTAACAGAGGTGAAGGTCCTAAGGAAGATGAGACATAACCACACTTGGCTCTGTATTTAGGTGTGATTTTCCTTTTCATATGTTACTTTCTTGTTACAGAGCTCATTTTTTCTCATCTAAGTGATATCCCATTATTTGTATAGATGTATAAGTGTGAAAGTTGTTTAAGAAAATTGTAGAAGTTCATAAAACTTGGTAAGAGTAGGAGATACTCATAGTTCATTAATGGTATTTATGATATCATAAATTGAGATGTTAACTCAAAATAAACATTTTAACATTGTTTTCCTGCCTCACATGATCCCAGAGGTCTTCTTTTTTGTCATAGGCAATTAAAATTTGATTTCCCTTCTGAAGAAGTTTATAATAAATTTAAGCAAAATTAAAAGTGTTTCCATTATTTTCTAGATCTAAATACAATGCAGAGTTTTTAAAAATATATTTCCTTCTGTTGTTCTTCTAGCACCTGAGTCAGGCTGGATTTGAATTCTGTAATACAGCTCCAGACTAGGTGGCATCTTCAAGCATGAGACCTCTTCTTGCATCTCTATTTCTGTCTTGTGTCCATGAGATCATGGGTAGAGAGCAGCCCTGGTGAGATGGTGGGAGACGCAGACTGGTTGCCGGGGCAAGAAGCTTCTGAGGGTCCCTGCCACACCTCTCCACACAACCTTCCCCCCACCC
>PISX010012920.1:0-58753 GCA_004024625.1 Mellivora capensis
TTTTCCCGGTGTCCGCCCCAGGCCCCGAGCGAGAAGGGCCCTCGTCCACGGGGAGCAGGGCGGTCCGCAGGGCCGCGCAACGCTGGCCGATTCTCACGAGCGTTCTGTCCAAACCGATCCCGGTTTGGGCAGAACGCTCGTGAGAATTGGCTGGAAGACTCCCAGCGAACCCGCTTCGGGCGCCGCACGTCTGCAGGTCCGCCCCCAGGGCCTGTCCCTGGATCCCGAGGGGTCGCCGCCAAGGGCGCCCAAAAGCTCTCCTTGAGTCTGGCGCAGGCGAGGCCGTCGCCGCAGGCTCCTCCACCTCCGCGGGTCCCCTCCATGGCGCCGGCAGGTGGGCCCGGGCCTGAACCGAAGCCCTGGCCCGAACCCGGGCCTGCTCTCTCAGCCTTCCGTTTCAAGAGACCTGTCCCTGGGGACCTGCAACTGGGGAAGCCAGGGTGGCGCGCCACGAGTCCCCCTGCCGGCCCGGCGCCAACGGGGCCCTTCCAAGCGGCGGACAAGCCTCCGAGCGGGAGAGACCCGCCTTCCCCCGCAGAGGCCAGCCACCTCTGGGGGAGCCCCTGCCGCCCAAAAAGTCGCAGGCGGACGCCCGGCCCCAACACCTGCCTCAACTCTGCTCCGAGAAAGCTGCTCTGCGCCGGGACCCCCGGCCTGGCCGCGTCGTCTCGGCACGTTTTCCCGGTGTCCGCCCCAGGCCCCGAGCGAGAACAGGCCCTCGGCCACGGGGAGCAGGGCGGTTCGCAGGGCCGCCCAACGCCGGCCGATTCTCACGAGCGTTCTGCCCAAACCGATCCCGGTTTGGGCAGAACGCTCGTGAGAATTGGCCGGAAAACGCCCGGCAAACCCGCTTCAGGCGCCGCACGTCTGCAGGTCCGCCCCCAGGGCCTGGCCCTGTATCCCGAGGGGTTGCGTCCGAACACCGCCGGAAAGGCCTTGGGAGTCAGGAGCAGGCAAGGCCTTGGCCTCCGCCTCCTCCGCGTCTGCGGGTCCCCTCCCTGGCGCCAACAGGTGCGCCCGGGGCCTGAACCGAAGCGCTAGCACGAACCCGGGCCTGCTCTCTCAGCCTTCTTTTCAAGGGATCTGTCCCTTGGGAGCTCCAACTAGGGAACCCAGGGTCGCGCGCCACAAGTCTCCCTAAAAGCCTGGCCCAAACAGAGCCTTTCCGAGCGACACTTTTTCCCGGTGTCTGCCACATGCCCCGAGTGATAATGGGCCCTCTGCCATGGGGAACAGGTCGGTCCACAGGGCTGCCCAACGCTGGCCGATTCTCACGAGTGTTCTGCCCAAACCAATCCCGGTTTGGACAGAACGCTCGTGAGAGTTGGCCGGAAAACGCCCGGCGAACCCGTTTCGGGCGCCACTGTCTGCAGGTACACCCCCTGGTCCTTTCCCGGGATCTCAAGGGGTCGCATCCGTACTCCGCCAGAAAGCCCTCCTTGAGTCAGGCGCCATCGAGGCCGTCGCCTCCTTCACCTCCGCGTCCGCAGGTCCTCTCCCTGTCGCTGGCATGTGGGCCCGGGTCTGATCCGAAACCATGGCATGAACCCTGGCCTGCTCTCTCAGCCTTCCGTTTTAGGGACCTCTACCTGGGGGCCTCCAACTGGGGAACCCAGGGTTCCGCTTCACGATTCTCCCTAAAACCCTGGCGGAAACGGTGCCTTTCAGACTGGCGGACAAGCCTCCGAGCGAGACAGTCCTGCGTTCCCCTGCAGAGGCCAGTCGCATCTGTGGGCGCCCCCGCTGCCCAGAAAAGTTGGAGGCGGACGTCCGACCACAACATCTGCCTCAACTCTGCTCCGGGAAAGGTGCCCTGTGCCGGGGATCCCGGGTCGGCCGCGTCGTTTTGGCACGTTTTCCCGGTGTCCGCCTCATGCCCTGACAGAGAACATGCCCTCAGCCACGGGGAACATGGCGGTCCACAGGTCTGCCCAATGCCGGCCAATTCTCACAAGCTTTCTTCCCACACCGACCCCGGTTTGGTCAGGACGCTCATGAGAATTGGCCAGAAAACGCCCGGCGAACCCGCTTCGTGCACTGCAAGTCTGCAGTTCCGCCACCTGGGCCTGGCTGGGGATCCTGAGGGGTCGCGTCCGAACACCGCCAGAAAGCCCTCCTTCAGTCAGGCGTTGGCGAGGTCTATGCCTCCTGCTCCTCAGCCTTGGCGGGTCCCCTCCCTGGCACCGGCAGGTGGGCCCTGGCCTCACCCGCAGCCCTGCCACAAACCCTGTCCTGCTCCTTCAGCCTGCCGTTTCGAGGGACCTATCCCTCGGGGCCTCCAACTGGGGAACCCTGGTTCCCGTCCCACGAATCTCCCTACAACCCCAGCACAAACGTTGCCTTTCGGTGCGGCAGACTTGCCTCTGAGCAAGAGAGACCTGCGTTCCCCCATAGAGGCCAGCCGCTTCCTGGGGCGCCCCCAGCACCCGAAAAGTCAGAAGTGGATACCCGGCCACAATCCCTGCTTCAACACAGCTCTGGGAAAGCTGCCCTGTGCCGGGGTCGCCGGGTGGGCCGCCACGTTTTGGCGCATTTTCCCTATGTCTGCCACATGTCCCGAGCGAGAATGGCCCCGTGGCCATGGGGAACAGTGCGGTCCACAGGGCTGCTCAACGCTGATCAATTCTCAAGAGCGTTGTGCCCAAACCATTCCCAGTTGGTGCAGAACGCTCATGAGAATTGGTCGGAAAACGCCCGGTGAACCCGCTTCGGGAACCGCACCCCTGAAGGATCGCCCCCTGGGCCTGTCCCGGGACCCCGAGTAGTCGCGTATGAACTCTGGTTGAAAATCACCCGTGAGTCAGGCGCAGGCAAGGCCGATGCCTACTGCTCGGGAGAATTGGCCGGAAAACGCCTGCCGAATCCACTTTGGGCGCCGCACCTCAACAGCTCCGCCCCCTGGGCCTGGCCCAAATCCCAAAGGGTTGTGGCCGAACCCCACCAGGAAAGCCCTCCATGAGTCAGGCACAGGCAAGGCCAATGCCTCTTGCTCCTCAGCCTCTGCGGGTCCCCTCCCTGGCACTGGCAGTTGGGTCCAGGCTTGACCCGAAGACCTGGCATGAACCCTGGCCTGCTCTCTAAGCCTTCCGTTTCAAGGGACCTGTCCCTCAGGGCCTACAACTGGGGAACCCTGGGTCCCACGCCATGAGTCTCCCCACCACCCCGGTGCAAACGGTGCCTTTCTGAGTGGTGTACAAGCTTTTGAGCACGAGAAACCGTTCCCCTGCAGAGGCCAACTGCATCCTGGGGCGCCCCAGCCCCCTGAAACGTCAGAGGCTGACGCCCAGCCACTACTCCTCCTTTAACTCTGCTCTGGGAATTATCTGCTGCGCCGGGTCCCCCGGGTGTTTCACGTCCTCTCGGCGCTTTTTCCGGTTGTCCACCCCACACCCCGAGGGAAAAAGTGCCCTCAGCCACGGGGACAGGGCAGTCTACAGGGCCGCCCAAGGCCGCCCAATTCTCACGTGCTTTCTCCCCAAATTGGTCCTGATTTTGGAGCAGAAGTAACCTGGTCTCCCTTCTAAACCACCCCCCCATCAGCGGTCCCCCAGGCCAGAAACCCAGATTCTGCTATACTGCAGAATTCATTTCCTCACCTCAACCCCCAGTGGAGCCCGCATAGGTACTGGAAGATCAGAGCAGCCATTCCCCAAGGCCGTAACCCTAACCCTAAGTTGCGTTTTCATGCTTTCTTTTACTGGGGCCTCTCCCGCGAACCCTCTGACTTGGGAATCCTGGAGTCACACTGCAGGATTCCACCTGCCACCCAGCAGGTAACCAGTCCTCTTGGAGCTGCACGGGACCTTCCGAGCAGTGAAAAAATGGGTGTCCCCATGAGTACTCCTCCACGTTCTCCTGCACCCCAGAGACTGATGTGCTGCCTCACCACCTCCCTCATCTAAGCTCCTTGGGGGAACCCACCTCAAGACCAGCATTTCCGGCCTGCCACACCCCTACCTCAGCTCTCCTTAGGGACCCCTGTCAGTTCCAGGCAAACCTGGAACTACACTGCCTGTCGCAACAATCTGGGATCCCCTCTCCTTCTTCTCAACTGACATCGGCCCAAGGTTTTCTTGACAAGGGGGAAGGCTACCTCTTGACTTCTAACCACCTCCTTTCCTCTTCTGCCCTATTTCTCTCCACTTATCTTTGTACCTAGGCCACCTGGAAGGAACATAACCATGGAACATGGACATGCTCTCACATCTGAATCTTCCTGGCAGCTTTCTGAGGGCTCCTTATGCAAACAGAAACTAGTGTATCCTACCACAGTGTGTTTGAAAATGATCATCAAGAGAACAAGAGAGCAAAAATCACTCCATTTTTACCTCACGCTTCATGAAGTAGAACAAGGTCTTCTATTTTCCTTCCTTGACTTCCATTCCAATTTGTTTACATGCAGTGTTCATTCCTTTGCTTCAGGGGTAGGGTTGCGTGATTCCTCGCCTGCAAAGAACACCCAGACTCAAAACAACAAGTACCCTCCCTAATAGCCATCACGCATTGAACCCTTCCCCTACACACCCCTGCTCTCTAGCCATGTTTGGTTGGTGCTCTAAGTTTGAGTCTCTTTCCTGATTGACCTAGCTTTCTCCCCTATGTTCATCTTTCCTTTCTGAAATTCCATAGAAGTCAAATTATAGGCTATTGGTCATTTCTTTCTCATTTTGCTTCACTAAATCCACTCTAGATCCATCCACATCCTTGCAAATGGTAAGATTTCATTCTTTCTGAACCTGGCTCCTATTCAATTAAGAATATGTGGGAGATTAGATATCTACGTTTATATATATACATATATATATATATATCGCTTATCAGTGAATGGACTTTGGGACTCCCTCCATTGTTTCGCTATGGTTAATAATGCTGATGTCCATATCACGGTGCTTGTACCCCATTGAATGTGCATTTTTGTGCCCTCTAGGGAAATACCTAGGAGGGCAACTGCTGGATCCTAGGGTTGTTCAGTTCTTAGCTTTTGGAGGAACCACCACGCTCTTTTCCAGAGGGGCTGCAACAACCCGCATGCCCACCGACGGTGCAGGAGGGTTCCGCTGGAAGCAGAACATTCCCTGCCAGCAATTTCCTAAGGAGGAAACAGAAAATTTGGGGCGTAACATGACTCACCCAGCGCCCGGCAAGCAGCCCCAGAAATTCAACCCAGGGTTCCTGACGCCATGCCCTGGGAAGCCATCAGAATGCCTCTATACAGTGGAATTCCCAAAGACTCTCCTTCTGACTCACCACCCCTGAAATTGCAGAGAAAGGATGCCATGGCCAACTCTCCTGATGGTCCACTGAGGGAAACTAGAAAGTCAAGCTTCCCTTTTCAATCGTCCAAGGCTCCTGGGACTCCATTGGAATGTTCTCTCTGCCCTCATTGGAAGTCTTTGGATAAAAAAGATAAATTCATTAGAACCCATCACCTTGGACAAAGGAGAATCCATCCTACAAGCCTTTAGAGGACCACAGACAGCCACCTCACTCTAGATGCCGACAATTCCACCACAGCCTAGGACCCAGGGAATCAACATTGTTCGATGAAGGAATGCATTCTAGGTCCCAAAGACATACCGAGTCCATCTCATCTTCCTTTTCAAATCCAAGGGACTGCCTAGGAAAGAGATGTTCCAAATACCTTTTTGAGCCAGAAATAAGCAGAGAAAATGAGATCCCCTGCCAGGTGCCCCCTGTAAGGAAACTCAGGAACCCTAGCACCCACTCCCCATTGCTGACAGCTGTGTTCGTGTGACGTTTTGGCTCCATTGGAGATGAGAGAAAACCCAGGATGATGGGGGTGAAAGACAATTTTTTACCTCCCATGCTGGCGTGGATGTGCCACTGTGCCCCACGGGCCTGCTGTTTTCCCTGAACGCTGACATCCTGGGACAAGCTGCATGACAGATTCAGATGCTGATTTCCAGACTTCAGGTCTCCTGGAGCCAGAGCGAAGAAGGGTTGTCAGGTGTGGATAAGTATGCCCCTCCCACCTAAAGCCTACACACCTGCTCCGATTCCTGGGAGAAGGAGAGACACATGCTTGTTCCTTAAGTGGTCACTCACTTCCTTCTAAAGCTGGCCAGTGCCCTTGTCCTTTTTGGAGAAGCAAATAAACTCTTCCAAACAGACACTCAACTCCTCAGTTCCAAAGGTACCATGGGTCGAGTTTGATTCCCCCGGCTCCAGACACCCACTGGGAGGACCCTCCTGAACCATCCTGAACAGCACATCCCCACCCAACCTGGGGCAACGGGGCACAGTGCTGAGTGGGGGCCTGGCTCCAGCCATTCTTATCACCACTCTTGAGCCTGGGGAAACAGAGACTTCAGCTCAACACTCTGTCCTGTAAAAACAAGTTGCAGGGCTTCACGTTTCCAGGTCTCTCAACCAGCACCTCACCACTGCTCTCAGAGCCAGCAGCCTGCATGTACTCCTCTTCTGGTGTGTTTGCCATGGCAGCTCGCCGCTGCCTCCAGTGTTGGAAAGCAGCATTGCACCCTACCATTCTCTCAGCTCACCACACCCTCCAGTGGCTTGAATTGGAAAAGCAAAGCCTTCCACAGACTCTTAATGCAGATCCCAAACCTTCCACATGTCTAACGCCACACTGACAATGTCCCTCCAGATAGGGACCGCTAGACCAACCCCATGAGGACACAAGCCACCCAAGCAGAAACAGTGCCTTTCAAGGCTGCGGAAAAACCTTGGAACAAGAGAAACCTTCCAGCCCCCTCTGATGACAGAACCAATTACCGGCGCCTGAGAGGCCCGAAAAGTCGGAGGTGGATGCCGGGGCACAACCTCTCCCTCAACTCGGCTCTGGGAAAGCTCCCCTGCGCCGGCCCCCCGGGGGGGCCTGTCGTCTCGGCGCGTTTTCCAGATGTCTGCGACATGCCCCGAGTGAGAACGGGCCCTCAGCCACGGGGAACAGGGTGTTCCGCAAAGCCGCCCAACAAAGGCCAATTCTCATGCGCGTTCTGTCCAAATTGATCCCGATTTGGCCAGAACGCTCGTGAGAATTAGTTGCAAAACGCCCGAAGAACTCGCTCCGGGCGCCGCACATCTGCAGTTCTGCACTCTGGGCCTGGCCCAGAATCCCGAGAGGTCGCGTCCAAACCCCATCCTGAAAGTCCTCCGTGAGTCAGGCGCAGGCGATTTTTATGCCTCCTGCTGCTCAACCTCCACAGGTACACTCCCTGGCACTGGCAGGTGGGCCTGGGCCTTCCCCTAGACCCTGGCACAAACCCTGCCCTGCTCTCTCAGCCTTCCGTTTCCAGGGACCTGTCCCTTGGGGCATCCAATTGGGGAACCCTAGGTCCCACGACACAATCTCCCTACAACTCCTGCACAAACGGTGACTTATAGAGCTGCGTACAAGCCTTCGAGTGAGAAACATTTGTTCACCCACAGAGGGCAGCCGCATCCTGGGGAACCCTAGGCACCCGAATTGTCGGAGGTGGACGACCAGCCACAATCCCTCCCTCAACTCCGCTCTGGGAATTCTCTCCTGCGCCAGGGCCACCGGGTGGGCCGCTTCGTCTCGACGCATTTATAGGGTGTCCGAGCCATGCCCTGAGTGAGAAAGGCCCCTCAGCCACCGGGAACAGGGCGGTCTGCAGGGCTGCCCAATGCCGGCCAATTCTCATGAGCGTTCTGCCCAATTCGATCCTGATTTTGGTAGAACACTCATGAGAATGGGCTGGAAAATGGCCGGCGAACTCAATTCTGGCGCCGCACACCTGCAGGTCCGCCCCCTGGGCCTGGCCCGGGATCCGGAGGGGTCTCGTCCGAACACCGCCAGTAAGCCTTCCGTGACACAGGTGCAGGCTATGCCATCATCTCCTGATCCTCAGACTCCGCAGTTCCACTACCTGGTGCTGGCAGGTGGGCTTGGATATTCCCCAAGGCCCAGACACAAACCCTGGCCTGCTCTCTCAGCCTTCGAATTCCAGGGACCTGTCCCTCGGGACCGCCACCTGGGGAGCCCTGTGTCCCTTGCCACGAGTCTCCTTACCACCCCGGTGCAAACATTCCCTTTCTGAGCTGTGTGCAAGCCTTCGAGCGAGAGAATCATTCATTCCCCCACAGAGGCCAGCCCCATCCTGGGGCGTCCCAGTTGCCCGAATAGTCAGAGGCGGATGCCTGGCCAAAACCCCTCCCTCAATTCTGCTCCGGGAAAGCTCCCCTGCTCCGGGGCCCCTAGGTGGACCTCGTTATCTCAGCACATTTTCTGGGTGTCCACGCCATGCCCCGAGTGAGAAAGGGCCCTCGGCCATGGGGAATAGGGCGGTGCGCAGGGCCACCCAACGCCGGACCATTCTTATGAGTGTTCTGCCCAATTCTATCCCGATTTGGGCAAACACTCGTGAGAATGGGCCGGAAAAGGCCCAGAGAACTCGCTTCAGGCGCCACACATCTGCAGTTCCTCCTCCTGGGTCTGGCCCGGGATCCCGAAGGGTCACGTCCGAACCCTGTCAGAATGCACTCCGAGAGCCTGGTGAAGGTGAGGGCGATGCCTCCTGCTCCTCACTCTCCGCAGATCCACTCTCTGGTGGTGGCAGTTGGCCCCGGTCCTGCCCCGAGGCCCAGGCATGAACCCTGGCCTGATCTCTCAGCCTTCCGTTTCCAGGGACCTGTCTCTCGGGGACTCCCACTGGGGAACCTTGAGTCCCGCGCCATGATTCTCGGTACCACCCCGGCACAAATGGTGCCTTACGGAGCTGTGTGCAAGCTTTCAAGCGAGATAAACAGTTGTGCCCCCACAGAGGCCAGCCCCATCCTGGGGCACCCCAGCCACCCGAAGAAAAGGAGGCGGGAGGCGGATGCCCGGCCACAACCCCTCCTTCAAATGTGCTCCTGGAAAGCTCCTCTGCTCCGGGGCCCCCAGGTGGGCCGCGTCGTCTTGGCACGTTTTCGGGATGGCCACGCCATGACCTGAGTGAGAAAGGGCCCTCCTCCACGGGAACAGCGCAGTCCGCAGAGCTGCCCAACGCCGGGCAATTCTCATGAGCATTCTGCCCAATTCGAACCCCATTTGGGGAGAACACTTGTGAGAAATGGCCGGAAAATGACCGGCGAACTCGCTTCGGGCGTCACATGTCTGCAGGTCTGCCCCCTGGACCCGGCCTGGGATTCCAAGGGGTCATGTCCGAACCCCTACCAGAATGCCCTCGTGAGTCAGGCGCAGGTGACGCCAAAGCCTCCTGCTCCTCAGCCTCCACAGGTCCATTCCCTGATGCTGGTTGGTGAGTCAGGGCCTGCCCCGAAGTCCTGGCATGAACCCTGGCCTGCTCCCTCAGCCTTCCGTTCCCAAGGACCTGTCCCTCGGGGCCTCCAACTGGGGAACCCTGGGTCCCGCGCCACCAGTCTCCCTACCACCCCGGCATAAACGGTGCCTTTTGGAGCTGAGTACAAGCCTTGGAGTGATAGAAACATTCCTTCTCCCGCAGAGGCCAGCCCCATCCTGGGGTGCCCCTGCCACCCAAAAAGTCGGAGGTGGACGACCGGCCACAACTCCTGCCGCAACTCTGATCCAGGAAAGCTCCCCTTAGCCGGGGCCCCCGGGTGGGCCTCGTCCTCTCAGCATGTATTATGTGTGTCTGCGCCATGCCCCAAGCAAGAAAGGTCACTCAGTCATGGGGAACAGGGCGGTCCGCAGGGCTGCCCAACTCTGGCCAATTCTCACGAGCGTTCTGCCCAAATCGGGATCGATTTGGGCAGAACGCTCGTGAGAATTGGCCGGGAAACGCCCGGCAAACTCACTTCGGGTGCCGCAAGTCTGCAGGGTCGCCCCCTGGGCCTGGCCCGGGATCCCAAATGGTCGCCCCTCGAATGCTGCCAGAAAGGTCTCCATTAGTCAGTGGCAGGGGAGGCTGACGCCCCCTGCTCCTCAGCCTCTGGGTATCCCCTCCCTGGCACTGGCTGATGGGGCCTTCTGAAGCTCTAGGCCCAGGTCCGAATCCTCACCTCTTTTTCAGTCTTCCCTTTCCAGGGTCTTGTCCCCTGGGCCCTCCACCTGAGGAACCCTGAATCCCACGACATGAATCCCACTGCCATCCCATTAGAAATGGTGTCTTTCGGCGTTGTGGTAAAGCCTTGGAGCCAGAGAAACCTTAAATCCCCCACTGAGGACACCCACATCCTTCAGCGCTGCAGCAGCCCATAAAGCGGAGGCAGACGCCTGGCCACAACCCCTTCTTGGACTCTGCTCCGGGAAAGCTCTCCTGAGCCGGGATCCCTGGAATGGTCGCGTTGTCTGGGCATGTTTTCTGGGTTGCCCCAACATGCCTCTAGCAAGAAAGGGCCCTTGGCCACAGGGGACAGGGCATTCCACAGGGCCGCCCAATGCCGGCCAATGCTCACGAGCATTCTGCTCAAGTCAATCCCTATTTGGGCAGAACGCTCATGAGCATTGGCTGGAAAACGCCCAGCAAACTCCCTTCGGTCGCCACACGTCTTCAGGGTCGCCCCCTTGGCCTGGCCCGCGATCCCGAGTAGTCGCGGATCGAATGCTGCCAGAAAGCCCACTGTGAGTCAGGTGCAGGCGAGTCTGACCCCCCTTGCTTCTCAGCCTCAGGGGCTCCCCACCCTGGCGCTGGCAGATGGGGCCTGCCTTGCCCCTAGTACTGGTCCCTTTCCCGCTCCTACTTCCTCAGCCTTCCTTTCCCAGGGTCCTGTCCCACAGGCCCTCTGACTGGGGAACCCTGAGGCCTGCACCACGAGTTTCCCTGCCACCCCAGTGGGAACGGTGCCTTTCAGAGCTCGGGAAAATTCTCCGAGCGAGAGAAACCTTCGTTCCCCCACTGAGAACAGCCCCTATCTTGGGCGCCACAGTGGCCCACAAAGTCAGTGGCTGACGCCGGGCCACAACCCATCCCACAACTCTGCTCTGGGAAAATTCCCATGCCATGCGGCCCCTGGGTGGGCCACTTCGTCTCTTTGGATTGTCCGGGTGGCCACGACATACCCCAAGCGAGAAAGTGCCCTTGGCCATGGGGGACAGGGTGGTCCGCAGGCCCCTCAACGGCAGCCAATTCTCACAAGCGTTCTTCTGAAATCCATCCCGATTTGGAGCGGAAGTAACCTGGTCTCCCTTCTAAACCACCCCCATCGTCAGCAGTCCCCCTGGCCGGAAACTCAGATTCTACCACCCTTCAGGTCACACTTCCTCAACTCAACCTGGAGGGGAGCCCGCATTGGCACTGGTAGATTGGAGCAGCCATTCCCCTAGGCCATAACCCTAACCCTAAGTTGCATTTTCAGGCTTCCTTCTACAGAGGCCTGTCCCGCAAACTCTCTGCCTTGGGAACCCTGAAGTCACACCATAGGAGTCTGCTGGCCACCCAGCAGTAACCAGTCCATTTGGAGCTGCACAGGGCCATAAGAGCCAGTGAAAAAATCCGTGTTCCCATGAGTATTCCCCTACGTTCTGCAGCCCCCCGGAACCTGATGTGCCACATGACCACCATCCTCAACTCGGCTCCTGGGGGAACCCACCTCCAATCCAGCACTTCAGGCCTGTCATGCCCCTACCTCAGCTCTCTTCAGGGACCCCTATCAGCCCTAGGCAGACCTGGAACTCCACTGCCTGCCACAAAGCTCTGGGATCCCCTCTCCTTCTTCTCAATTGACATCGGCCCAAGACTTTCTTGACAAAGGGGGAAGGCTACCCCCTGATGGCTTAACACCTCCTTTCCTCTTCTGCCCTATTTCTCTCCACGTACCTTTGTACTTGGGAAACTGGAAGGAACATAACCATGGAACATGGACATGCTCTGACATCTGAATCTTCCTGGAATCTTTCTGAGGGCTCCTTATGCAAACAGAAACTAGTGTATCGTACCACAGTGTGTTTGCAAATGATCATCAAGAGAACAAGAAAATGAAAATCACTCCATTTTTACCTCACTCTTCATGAAGTAGAATGGTCTTCTTCTTTCCTTCCTTGACTTAAATTCCATTTTTTTCCATGCAGTGTTCATTCCTTTGCTTCAGGGGTAGGATTTCATGATTCCTCACCTGCACAGAACACCCAGAACTCATCACAATGAGTGCCCTCCCTAATAGCCATCACCCATTGAACCTTTCCCCTCCACACCCCTGCTCTCTAGCTGCCCTTGGTTGATGCTCTAAGTTTGAGTCTCTTTCCTCATTGACCTAGCTTTCTCCCCTCACTATGTTCATTTTTTCTTTCTGAAATTCCATAGAAGTCAAATTATAGGCTATCGGTCATTTCTTACTGATTTTGCTTAGCTAAATCCAATATAGCTCCATCCACATCCTTGCAAATGGTAAGATTTCATTCTTTCTGAACCTGGCTCCTATTCCATTAAGAATACGTGGGAGATTAGATATCTACCTTCATATATATATATATATCTCCATATCGCTCATCAGTGAATGGACGTTGGGACTCCCTCCATCGTTTCACTATGTTTGATAATGCCGGTGTCCATATCACGGTGCTTGTACCCCATTGAATGTAGCATTTGTGCCCCTTAGGGAAATACCTAAGAGGGCAAATGCTGATTCCTAGGGTTGTTCAGTTGTTAGCTTTCGGAGGAACCACCACGATCTTTTCCAGTGTGGCTGCAACAACCCGCATGCCCACTGATGGTGCAGGAGGGTTCCAATGGATGTAGAAAATTCCATGCCAGGAGGAAACAGAAAACCTGGGGGATAACATGACTCACCCAGCGTCCGGCAAGCAGCCCCAGAAATTCACCCCAGGATTCCTGACGCCATGCCCTGGGAAGCAATCAGAATGCTTCTATCCAGTGGAATTCCCAAAGATTTTCCTCCTGACTTCACCACCCATGAAACTGCAGAGAAAGGATGCCATGTCCACCTCTCTAGTTGGTCCATTGAGTGAAACTAGAAAGTCAGGCTTCCCTTTTCAATCATCTAAGGCTCCTCGGAATCCTTTTGAATGTTCCTTCTGCCCTCATCAGAACTCTTTGGATAAAAAGGACAAATCCATTAGGATACATCACCTTGGAAAAAGGAGAAGCCATCATCCAAGCCTCTCTCTGACCACAAACAGGCACCTCATTTTAGATGCTGGCCATTCCACCACAGCCTAGGACCCATGGAATCAACATTGTTAGATGAAGGAATACATTCTAGGTCCCAAACACACACGGAGTCCATCTCATCTTCCTTTTTGAATCCAAGGGATTGCCTAGGAAAGAGATGTTCCAAATACCTTTGTGAGCCAGAAATAAGCAGAGAAAATGAGACCCCCTGCCAGGTTCTCCCTGCAGGGAAACTCAGGAACCCTAGGACCCACTCGCCATTGCTGATAGTTGTGTTCGTGTGACTTTTTGGCTCCACTGGAGATGAGAGAAAACCCAGGATGGTGGGGGTGAAAGAGAAGTTTCACCTCCCCTTCTGGCGTGGATGTGCTACTGTGCCCCATGGGCCTGCTGTTTTCTTTGAATGCTGACATCCTGGGACAAGCTGCATGACGGATTCAGACGCTGATTTCCAAACTTCAGGTCTCATGGAGCCAGAGCGAAGAAGGGTTGTCAGGTGTGGATATGTAGGCATCTCCCTCCTAAAGCGTACACACCTGCCCCAATTCCTGGGAGAAGGAGAGACACATGCTTGTTCCTTAAGTGGTCATTCACTTCCTTCTAAAGCCGGCCAATGCCCTTGTCCTTTTTGGAGAAGCAAATAGCCCTTCCCAAACAGACACAAAACTCCTTGGTTCCAAGGGCACCATGGGTCCAGTTTGGTTCCCGCGGATCCAGACTCCCACCGGGAGGACCCTCCTGAACCATACTGACAGCACATTCCCATCCAACCTGGGGCAATGGGGCACAGCGCTGACTGAGTAGGGGCCTGGCTCCAGCAATTCTTACCACCACTCTTGATCCTGGGGAAACAGAGTCTTCAGCCCAACACTCTGTCCTGTTAAAAACAGGCTGCAGTGCCTCACGTTTCCAGGTTTCTCACCCAGCACCTCCCCGCTGCCCTCAGAGCCAGCAGGCTGCACTGAATCCTCTTCTGGTGTGTTTCCCAGGGCAGGTCGCCACTCCCTCCTGTGGTGGCAAGCAGCATTGCCACCACTACCATGCTCTCTCACACCACAGCTCACCACGCCCTCCAGTGGTGTTAATCGGCACTGCCGATCCTTCCGCAGACTCCTAATGCATTTCCCAAACCCTCCACAGGTCTAAAACACACTGGCACTGTCCCTCCAGATTGGGACCTCTAGGCCACACCCCACGAGTCCTCCTGCCACCAGGAGGAAGCCATGCCATTCGAAGCTATGTAGAAACCTAGGAATGGTACAACCCTCATGCCTCCCTGAGGACACCCCCTACCTCAACGACCCCCCCCACCAGTCACAAACTCACAGCCTGACGTGCTTCCTGAACACTGTGCCTGACTCAGCTCCAAGGGTTCTCACCTCAGCAATGGCAGATCAGGCCTGGATACCCCTAAGCCTTAACCCAAACCTTAGTTTGTGTTTTCAGGCTTCTGCGCCCAAAGATATGGCCAAAAAGCCCTCCAGATTGGGAACCCCTTGGTCACAACTAAGGACTCCGCCGGCCATCCAGGATCCATTTAGAAGGATCCATCGAAATCCTTCGATTTGGAGCTGCTGAGGACCCTCAGACCATGAGAAACCCACATGCATTCCTGAGGCCAACCTCACTGCAGAAGGCCCAAACGACAACAAAAACCCAGACCTTGCTGTTTGACCCCCATTCTCAACTCAGCCCATAAGGGAACCTGCCTCAGCACCAGCAGATTGGTTCTGCCATGCTCCTAGGCCCTAACCTTATCCCCTACCATCAGTGACACACTGGGCCTAGAACTAGGAGGCTGATGTGTGACCACCACCCCATGTCAACTCTCCCCTCAGAAACCTCCCCTGTGCTGGGGCCCTCTGGAGAGCCATGTGGTCATGGCCCATTTCCCAGAGGATGTCGACACGCATCGAGTGAAAAGGGGCTCTAGAACACAGCTGACAGTGCGGTCTGAATCGCCTCTCAATACAGGCCAATTCAAACGAGCTTTCCATGAAAATTCATTTAAATATGGCAGAAAGCTCATGAGAATTGGCAAAAAATACCCCGACGAACTTGCTTCATGCGCAGCATATCTACAGGGCTGCACCCTGGGGCTTGCCCTGGATCTCGAGTTGGCACGGTTCAAACCCTGACAGAAAGCCTTCTGTGAGTAAGGTGCAGGTGAGGCCAACACTTACTGCTACTCACCCTACAGGGGAACCCTCCCTCGAGCTGGCAGATGTGGCTTGCCTTGCCCCTAGTACCGGGCCCTAACCCTCACCTGGTATCTCAGTCTTCCTTTTCCAGGGTCCTGTCCCTCAAGACCTGCAATTGGGGAGCCCTGAGTCCTGCACCATGAGACCACCTGCCACCCAGGAGGAAATGGTGACTTTTAGAGCTGCAGAAAAGCCTCAGAGTGAGAGAAAGCATTGTGCCCCCACTGAGGCCATCCCAAACTTTCTGCGCCTCAGCGTGCCGAACAGTCGGAGGCTGACACCCAGCCACAACCCCTCCCTAAGTATGTTCCGGGAAAGCTCCCCTGTGCTGGGGCCCCTGGGTGGGCCGTGTCGTTTCGGCACATTTTCCCGGTGGCCGCGACATGCCCCGAGCGAGAAAGCGCTCTAGGTCATGGGGGACAGGGCCTTCCGCAGGGCCGCCCAATGCCGGCCAATTCTCACGAGCATTCTGCCCAAATCAATCCCGATTTGGGCAGAATGCTCGTGAGATTTGGCGGAAAACCCCCGGCGAACTCGCTTTGGGCGCTACACGTCTGCAGGGCTGCCCCCTGGGCCTGGCCCAGGATCCTGAGTTGTCTGGCTCAAACCCTGTCAGAAAGCTCTGCTTGAGTCAGGTGCAGGCATGGCCAATACCTCTGGCTACTCAGCTTCCAGGGTACCCTACCTGGCACTGGCAGATGGTGCCTGCCATGCCCCTAGGCCCAGGCCCTGACTCTCACCTGGTTTTTCAGTCTTCATTTTCCAGGGTCCTATCCCTCGAGCCCTCCAATTTGGGAATTCTGAGTCACATGCCTCGATTCCACCTGCCACCCAGGCAGAGACGGTGCCTTTCAGAGCCACTGAAAACCCTCAGTGAGAGGAACTTTCATGCCACCACTGAGCCCATCCCCAATCTTCGGTTCCATGGCGGGCTGAAAAGTCGGAGGCTGACACGCTGAGGCAACCCCTCCCTCAACCCTGCTTCAGGGCTCCTGGGTGGGCCTCATTGGGTCAGCGTGTTTTCTGGATGGCTGCGACATGCACCAAGGGAGAAAGCACTTTTGGCCATGGGGGACAGTGCTCTCCGAAGGGCCTCCCTACACCTGCTAATTCTCGCGAGCATTCTGCCCAAAACGATATTGATTTGGTCAGAAAGCTTGTGAGAATTGGCCAGATAACCTTCGCTAACTTCCTTCTGGCTGCATGGGCCTTCCAGAGAAACACCTGGGCCTGGCCTGAGGTCCCAAATGGTTGCGGTCCAATCCCTGCAAGTGCTCTAAAAGCCAGGCACATGCGTGGCCACACCCTCCTTCTACTCAGCCCCTTGGGGAGCTCGCCTTAACACTGACAGGTTTTGCCTGCCATGCCCATATACCCTGACTCTAACTTTATGTTGGGTTTCAGGCTTTTGTCCCCAGAGGACTGACCCCGAATCCCACCAGATTGGCAATCCCAGAACTACAACTCAAAACACTGTCTTCCCCCCAGTGGAAACCCTGAAATTAGGAGCTGTGCAATATAGAAAGCTATTTCACAGCAAAAGAAACAGTCAACAAATTAAAAAAAAAAACAGAATTAGAGAAGATATTTGGAAATTACATATCAGATAAAGGGCTAGTATCCAAAATATAGGAAGGATTTATGAAACTCAACACCCACTGAACAAATAAACCAATCAAGATATATTCCAAATACATAAACAGACATTTCCCCAAAGAAGACATCCAAATGGCCAGCAGATGTATAAAAACTGTTCAACTTCCCTTGACATTAGGAAAATACAAATCAAAACCATGAGATACCACCTTATACCAGTCAGAATGGTTAAAATGAACAAGTCAGGAAACAACAGGTGTTGGCAAGGATGTGGAAAAAGGGGAACACTTTTATACTGTTGGTGGGAATGCAAGTTGGTGAAGCCACCCTGGAAAACAGTGTGGAGGTTCCTTAAGAAGCTGAAAATAGAGCTACCCTACAACCCTGTAACTGCACTACTGGAGTATTCACCCCAAAGATACAAATGTAGTGATCTGAAGGGGCACCTGCATCCCAATGTCTATAGCAGCAATGACCACAAGAGCCAAAGTATGCAAAGAGCCTAGATGTCCATCAATAGATGAATGGATAGGACAATGAATTGAATATGAGACGGGCATCAAAAAATGAAATCTTAACATTTGCAATGGCATGGATATAACAAGAGGTTATTATGCTAAGCAAAATAAGTCAGAGAAGGATAGTCATCATTATCCCTCTCTGATTGACTTATTTAATGTATGATAGGCAGAATTTAAGAAATAAGACAAAGGATCATGGGGGAAGAGAGGAAAAAAGGAAGCAAGATGAAACCAGAGAGAGAAACGAAACATAAGAGACACCTAAATTCAGGAAACAAACCGAGGATTTCTGAATGCGGGGTGGGGGTGGATGAATGGGGTGGCTGAGTGATGGGCATTGGGGAGGGTATGTGCTGTGGTGAGTACTGTGTGCTGTGTAAAATTGAAGGATCTCAAACCTGTACCCTTGAAACAAATAACACACTATATGATCATAATAAAAAATAAAGAAGTCAAAGAAGAACATTTAGTATATAAATGTATACTAAGGAAAGATAAATAAAAAAATAATGTCACTGATGAGAAAGCAAGCAAGCAAGCAAACAAGCAACTAAGCAACCTGGAGTCACCACACCACAATTTCAAGCTAGATTACAAAGTTGTCATCAAAACAGTATGGTACTGGCATAAAAACAGACACACAGCTCAATGGAACACAACAGAAAGCTCAGAAACATAATCATAGTACTTTTTGCAAAATTTATTCATTCATATATTTAAGGTTTATTTAAACTTAGCTCTGATAGAATTATTAACTCTGAGTGGGAATTAATAATATTGATGTTTTATTCCAACAGTTGCTTCCAATAAATGCATTTACTTAAACATGCTGTTTTATATAAATATATATTATAAAATAAAGATGATTCAGAATCCACCCTTTGAGGAAAAATTAAATTCACTTTAATAAACCTACCACAGAAAAGGAAATATAGATACCCATCATCACAACTGAGAACATCACAAAAGAAGACAGTCAGCTACAAACTGGTGTCTGATGGAAGAATACAATACCACTTAAGTAGTTCTGCACAAATGTTCAAACTGTTGTAAGCTATAGATCCAGCAACTCATTTACAAAAACACAGATGTCAGAGAAAAGTCCTAACAAAGAGTATGAAGACATCATCAATGAAGACTACACTGCATATATTCTGACAGGAAAAATATTTTCCCAAAATATTATCTGTAAGACCAGAAAGAAGGCAAGAAGGCAAAAAGGGAAGTAGGGAAGGAAAGCAAAGCTAAAGCAAGGAAAGGTAAGGAAAGGAAGAAAGGAATAGAATATAAAAGAAAAGAAAAAAAGGAACTTCAGAAGCTAACACACACATGTATGATCTTAACTTATGAAACAGCAGCAGAAAATATACAGTGGGGAAAGGACTGTCTCTTCAGTGAACAGCACTAGGAGAACTGGACACCAATTGCAGAAGAATGTGACTGGATCACTTTCTTACACCACACATACAAATTATGAATCGATGAATGACTTGAATATAAGAACTGAATTCATAAACTTCCAAGAAGAAAACACAGGTACTAAGTTTCTCGATATTGGTTTGGTGAAGAGTCTTTTACATCAGACACCAAAGTCAAAGGCAACAAAAGCAAAAATAAGCAAGTAGATGGACATCAAACTGAAATTTCTTCATGACAAAGAAACCATTAAACCCTTAAAACTCATTGTTCCAAAAACAATGAGAAAAGATACCTACACATCGTATGTGTGAAGAGGCTAATATCCAAAATACACAAAACACTCCTTCAAATCCAAACAAAAACTGAATAAAAACTGAGGAGAATATGTGAATAGATATTTCCAAAGATTGTATACAGGTGGCCAACAGACACAGAAAAAGTTCAACGTCACTAACTGTTTTCAGGGAAATAGAAGTCAAAACTGCCATCAACTATCATGTCACATGGTTGGAACGGCCATCATATAAGAGAGAGACACCAGGTGCATTAAGGGTGTGTAGACAAGGGGACCTTGTGCACTGTTGGTGGGAATAGAAATGGGTACAGCCACTGTGACAAACACTATGGAGGTTCTGGAAAAAAATAATACAACTACCTCATGACACAGTAACCACTCTACTGAGTATTTCTTTGGAGAACATGAAAACACTCCCTCCAAAAGAGAGAGGCACTACCATATTCACAGCAGGATTATTCACAATAACCAGACATGGAAACATCGACCTTGGGAGCCTTATGCTAAGTAACCCAGACATGGAAAGACAAATACCAGAGCCTGTCATGGACATTCCACATGGAAATAATACTGAACGCATAGATAATGAAAACATATTGGTGGCTGCCAGCTTCGGGGTTGGTGGGGGGAAATGGGTGAAGGTAGTCAAAGATGCCATGTTCGAGTGATAAAATCCACAAGTCATGGAATGTTCTGTGCAGCATGGAGATGAAAGCTAACCCTGCAGGATGGGATACAGGCTCCCCCGCTACTTGAAAGTACAGTGTTCCTAGGAAACCTTTCACAGAAGAAATGGTGTAAATGGAAAAAAAGAATGACCATTCATTTCTACAGAAAAATGAGTGAGTATGCCCAGACACCAAAAGTTACTTCTCTTTGGCTCTTCCTAGGCCTCAGTACACAGCATCCTAATGGATGCCAATAATAAATGGAGAGAAAGCACAGCAGATGCTCACAGACACAATTTGAAGTGCCGGGGGCTGGACGCAGAGAGCAGTGCCCAGGAAGGAGCTGGTTGGGGTGCACGCCACCTCTGTAATGGTTCCCCACAAAACAGAAGCTGAACGCAATGTCACTTCTTGACTTTTTTCATAAGAGGGAAATTCTCTTCAGGTTTCTTCCTGCTACTGGAGCTGGGTAATAACTTAGATCTTTTCAAAAAGCCAAGTGTCTTTTTTTTTTAATTTTTAAGATTATTTATTTATTTATTTGACAGGCAGAGATTACAAGTAGGCAGAGATGCAGGCAGAGAGAGAGAGGAGGAAGCAGGCTTCCTGCTGAGCAGAGAGCTGGATGCGGGGCTCAATCCCAGGACCCTGGGATCATGACCTGAGCTGAAGGCAGAGGCTTTAACCCACTGAGCCACCCAGGCGCCCCTCAAAAAGCCAAGTGTCTTGCCATGAACTTTGAGAAAAGTGGGGGAGACTTGTACTTGAGTGTTGCTGAGGGGGTAGATGTTCAGAGTTCTCCTGGACACAGACATGAGCAGGTCCACTGTGAAAGGCACCTTCCTCAGCAGGTGGAACACAGACTACCTCCTACCCCAAGAAACCTCCTTCATCTCACTCAGGACAACTCACAGGAGCTGGGATTTACCTCAATTCCTCCTTTCTTGGATTCCCAGTATCGAACCTATCAGCAAACCCTGTGAACTCCATCCTCAGTAGGTACCCAGAATAGCACTAACCCCTCCTTCCAAGGCCAGCCGTCTGGTCCACACTGGAGCCCATCTTTTGCCTGAATTCTTGGAAAAGCTTCATCATTGACCTCCCTTGCCCATCCTCAACGTTGTGTCATCTGTTCTCAACACTGTTGCCAGGATGGCCCAGTGAAACAGGGTCCCATAGGGTCTGGCCCTGCAATGGCTTTCTGTCACCCTACTGTCACGTCCCTGAGGTCATGTCCTAAGCCATCTCCCACAGGGCCTTGTTGCTGCTCCTGGACATACCTGGTATGCTCTTGCCCCAAGGGCCTTGCATTTGCTTTCCCTTCCTTTTAGAAGGCTTTTGATATGAGATCACACACCTTCTTTTTAACTTGACTCAAATATCACCTTCTTAGAGAAGTCCCACCTGGACCCTATATGAATAGCAAGCACCACCATCACCTCCCCTTCAGTACCCCAGCCCCGTATCCTGCTTTCTATTTCCAGAGCAGTTATCACAGTCACCAGTCCATCTCAGCAAGGGGGAAATGGAAGCCTACTAAGATTGTTTCACCACAGACTCCCTCCAATTTCCTAGTCCAGAGCCCTGGCAGAAGAGATGACCAGAGCTCTTGGAAAGCCAGGATGTCCAGGACAACGGGTCCCCTTACAGCACCCTGGATACCATCATGAAAATGAGCCATAAGAGGAATCCACTTGCACATGAAACCTGAAACCAGACACCTTCCTCAATTCCGGGTGAGCACGCACACTTCCTCTCCTTGCCTGATGTGCTCATCTGAAAAAGCTGAGCAGAGAAGCATCTCAGGGTCCAAATATCCCTCTGATCAAGGTCCTGGGAAACAGACATCTCTCCTCCCTGCACCAGCTTCCTGTGATTGACATCTGGCACCCTTCTGTGTTGGGGCAGAATGGTGCACCTGCCCCACTTTCCTGGGATGTCATCACAAACCAGGCATTGCTGCACAGTTTTAAGGAAGGAACATGCAGCAGCAGCAGCAGCAGCAGCAGCAGCAGCAGCAGCAGCAGCAATAGGCCTCCTTGGCTCGGTCTCAGTCTGGCACATGAGGCCCCATGTGGAATGAGAGCTTCAGGGAGACTGGTGTCATGTGGCCTTGAAACCTAATGGCAGGAGCTGAGATTTCAGTTCCAAATGAAAACTGGTCTCTTCCACACAACACAGGAAAGTGGAGGATTTCTCAGGGGTGTGGCTCTGGAAGAAGTCCTGCTGCTGGCTGAATTCACAGACACCAGGCAGAAGACACATGTGGTGCCTTGTCTGAGGAAGCAAGGGGCACACTGGGCAAGTATCCAGAATTCTGCCTGTGGGCTGCCTCCCACCAAGCCCCCTGCTGAGATGGGGGTTTGAGAACCCAACAGGAAACAAGTTTCCTATCACATCTGCAGCAGGAGGGCTGGCTGGGGAGCAGGGCCCTGTCCCTGGAGCAAGGTGGCTTGTGCATCAAGAGCAATGGCCCACTGTCACACCCTCACAGTCTCCCAGCTATGACCTGACTCCACTACCAGGCTCACAACTGCTGACATGGTGACTCCTAAGACCCAGAGACTGCTTTCCACCCCAGCTCACTGCTACTCACAGAGAAGCCAACTCCAGTCTCAGGAACGTGTTCATCATTAGCTCTGGAATTCCCTGGGTTTGTCTACACTGGCCCACCCAGGTGTCCCTTACAGATCATTCCTCTCATCCCCTAGGGTTTCAAGCCACCTTCAAGCTACCCTTCAAAAGGCAGGGACTGGTCCAATGAGGCAGACCAGCTGTGTGACTCTGTGTGCGGAAACTCAGACCACATCCTCCCTGAACACCAATGCTTCCAAGTCCAGGCTTCAAACCCTCACTCACTGGGCATGGAAAACCATGTCAACATGAACACCGCTCTTTCAAATCTCTTGTCTTCCATTCCTTCAAATCAGAAACCAAGCTCCAGTCACCACTCTATTTTCCCTTCAGGGAAGTAAAGAACAGGATAGAATAAAGCACTCCGTGTGCACAGCACACTTCTATCCAAATAGAATTCCTTGTTCTTTCTCATACAGGCAGTCCTACATTGCCCATACTAATGAGAGGCACCACAAGTTCAGTCCTCATATATGTATTTGACCTTGTGTTTTTCCTTTTGATATTTGGATCTCGAAGTCAATGTCTATATTGCTTTCTTAAAATAGCAAGAATAATAATGACATGGTCACATAAAGGTCTTGATCTCCTTAACCAGACAACATGGCTCTGGTTCAGATAAGGATGAAGATGCAACCTCTTGCCAGGAAGCAAAGCCTACACCCTCAGGGATCCTGACACGCTTCATGGGTGATGGGTTCCTTTGCTCCATGGAGTTGTCTGAGTGCAAAGGATGTAGGTGCCCTCTAGGATTCATTCTGTTTTCTTCATAAATTCCCCAGTTAAAGTCGCAAGGGACTCAGAGGGTCAGGTTTCAGAGCCCAGGATGTGCCACCAAGTAAGCAGCGCCACACACACACACACACACACACACACACACACACACACACACACACCCTGTCTCCCCGCTCCCCACCAGGGAACGCTAACTGGGGCTTTCATTCCATTGGGAACACAATGAGCTACTCCCCAAGCTCCTAACAACCTACACTCCTCCTCCATTTCTCCCCCTCATAAAGGGCACTGCACCCCGTTACAGCTCTGAGGCTGTGCTTTCCTTTAAAAAACATTTTTTTAAGATTTTATTTATTTATTTGACAGAGAAAGAAACATCAAGGGAGGGAACACAAGCAGGGGAAGTGAAAGAGGGAGAAGTAGGCTTCCTACTGAGCAGGGAGCCTGATGCATGGCTTGATCCCAGGACCCTGGGACCATGACCTGAGGTGAAGGCAGATGCTGAATGACTGAGCCACCCAGGTGCCCCACAAACATAATTTCTAGTATCAGAAAGTGGTTCACAGGAGAGAAAAACATAAACCCCCACAAAGGATTCTTTGGCTATTTCAGAAGACTGTTTTCCCATTGTTTAATGAAATCAGGAAAGAAAAACACACAGACTGTCCGTCCACTAACAGGTCTGATTCACTTCAGTGATTGAAAGAAGAACAAGAAATAAAAGAGGAACAGATGTTCTGAAGACCCATCATTCCAACCATCGAACTTTTGAAACTTCACACGCACTCAAAGAACAAAGCCCAAACCAATGTCTCAGCCTAGCAACATGGAGAAGTCTGAAATGGACTGACAGGGACAGACTAGGAGATTGTGTGTGTTGGCTGAGGCTGGTGGCACAGAAGAAGGTGCTCTGCCTACTATCCACCTGGGCCTCACCTGTCCTCAGCCAAGAACCTGCTCACAGCCCTAACCTGTCACAACTGTCACGTGTGAGACACACAGCAACCACTGGAGCCAACCTGGCCACACCCTCCTGCAGAATGCACTCCGGTCTCCTCCAGGACCCCTGAATTCTACCCAGACCTGTAACTCCCCTGTCTGCCACAAAGCTATGGGATCCCCCCTCCTTCTTCCAAAATTACACTGCCCCAAGTCTTTCATAAGAAAGGGAAAATACTCCTTCCTGAATGCTTAATGCCTCTTTCCCTCTTCTGCCATATTTATCTCTACTTACCTTTGTACCTGGGCAAACTGGAAGGAACATATCAATGGAACATGGACATGCTCTGGGATCTGAATCTTTCATTCCAGCTTTCCGAGGACTCCTTATGCAATCAGAAACTAGTGTATCCTACCACAGTGTGTTTGAAAATAATCATCTACAGAATAGGACAGTGAAAATCACTCCATTTTTACCTCACTCTTCATGAAGAAGAACATGGTCTTCTTTTCTTCATTGACTTCAATTCCAATGTGTTTCCATGCAGTGTTCATTCCTTGCTTCAAGCATAGGATTTCATGATTCCTCACCTGCATAGAACATCCAGAGCTCATCACAACAAGTGCCCTCACTAATAGCCATCCCCCATTTAACCCTTTCTTCCACACCCCTGCCCTCTAGCAACCCTTGGTTTGTGCTCTAAGGTTGAGTCTGTTTCCTCATTTGCCTGACTTTCTCCCCTCACTATGTTCATCTGTTTTCTTTCTGAAATTCCATAGGAGTGAAGTCAAGGGTATTGGTCTTTTCTTACTGATTTTGCTTAGCTAAATCCACTGTGATCCATCCACTTCCTTGCAGATGGTAAAATTTTATTTGTTTTGAACCTGGGTCCTATTCCATTGTGTGGATAGATCAATAGATAGATAGATTTATATCTAACTAAATCTATATCTATCTATATATGTATGTGTATATATATATATATATATGATGAATGAAGAAAGAAGATGTGGGATATATATATATATATATATATATATATATATAGGCCTCACCTGTTATATATATATATCCCACCTGATATATATATATATATATATATATATATATATATATATATCACCTGATATATATATATCCCACATCTTCTTTCTTCATTCATCAGTGAATGGACATTGGGACTCCCTCTATAGTTTCACTATTGTTGATAATGTTTCTATAAACATCATGGTGCTTGTACCCCATTGAATGTGCATTTTTGCACATTTTGGGGAAATACATAGGAGTGCAATGGCTGGATCCTAGGGTTCTTCAGTTTTCAGCTTTTGGAGGAACCACCATACTCTTTTTCATGGTTCTGCTTTAAGCAGAACATTCCCTGCCAGCCATTTCCTAAGGAGGAAATGGAAAACCTGTGGGATAACATGACTCACCAAGGATCAGGCAAGCAGCTACAGAAATTCACTCCAGGGTTCCTGACGCCAAACCCTGTGAAGCCACCAGAATGCCTCTATCCAGGAGAATTCCCAAAGACTCTCCTTCTGACTTCACCACCCATGAAACTGCAGAGAAAATATGGCATGTCCAACTATCTAGATGGTCCACTGAGTGAAACAAGAAAGTCAAGTTTCCCTTTTCAATCATCCAAGGTTCCTTGGTTTCATTTTGAAATTTCCCTCTGCCCTCATTGAAACTCTGGATGAAAAGACAAATCCATTTGGATACATCATCATTTAATGGTTTAATGAAATAAGGAAAGAAAAACACACAGACTGTCCTTTCACTAATGTCATTAAATTCATTCATTAAATTCATTAAAAAGGAGAAGCCATCATCCATGTCTCTATCTGACCACAAACAGCCATCTAACTCTAGATGCCGGCCATTCCACCACAGCCTAGCCCAACAGAATAAACACTATTAGATGAAGGAACACATTCTATGTTCAAAACACACACTAAGTCCATCTCATCTTCACTTTTTAATCCAAGGATTGCCTAGGAAAGAGATGCTCCAAATACCTTCATAAGACAGAAATGAATGGAAAAAAATGGGATCCCCTGCCATGAGCTCCCTGCAGGGAAACTCAGGAACTCTGGCATCCACTCTACATAGCTGACAACTGCTTCAGTGTGACTTTGTGGCTCCACTGGAAACAAGAGAAAAGCCCAGCACGTTTGGGGTGAAAGAGAAGTTTTACCTCTCCTCCTGGCATGGATGTGACCTTGCGCCCAATGGGCCTGCTGTATTCTTTGAATGCTGATGTCCTGGGACAAGCTGCATGACTGACTCAGACGCTGATTTCAAAACTTCAGGTCTCTTGCAGCCAGAGTGAGGAAGGGTTGTCAGGTGGGGATAAGCAGGCACCTCCCACCTAAAGTCTGCACACCTTCTCTGATTCCTGGGAGAAGGAAAGACACATGCTTGTTTCTGAAGTGGTCATTCACTTCCTTCTAAAGCTGGCCAATGCCCTTGTCTTTTTTGGAGAATCAAATAGACTCTTCCAAACAAACACTCAACTCCTCAGTTCAAAAGGCACCATCTGTTGGGTTTGGTTCCCCCTGGCTCCAGACCCCCCAGTGGGAGACACCTCCTGCACCATCCTGACAGCCCATTACCACCAAACCTGGGGACACGGGGCACAATGCTGAGTGGGGGCCCGGCACCAGGGGTTGTTACCTGCGCTCTTGAGCCTGGGGAAACAGAGACTATACAGCTTACCACTGCATCCTGTAGAAAGAAGCTGCAGTGCCTCACCTTTCGGGGTCTGTCACCCAGCACCTTACCACTGCCCTCAATGCTGAAAGGCTTCACTGACTCCTCTTCTGGCATTTTTCCCATGGCAGCTTGCCACTGCCTCCAGTGGTGGCAAGCAGCATTGTTATGTCTTCCAGTGACTCTAGCACCACAGCTCACCATTCCTTCCAGTGGTGTGAACTGCACTGCTAGGCTTTCCAGCGTCTGGCAATGCAGCTCACAGCACCTCCACTGGTCTCAAGCACACTGGCACATCTTCCATCATCCCTCAGACTGCAACTCAGCACTGCCTCCAGTGGAGGGAATGCACACTGCCTCGACTTTCCACGCCTTGCACTGTGCCTGTCCATTGCATCTACTGTCAGGAAGTTCCAGCAGCACATCTTCCAGTGTCTCGCCCACTGAAGCTTATTCCTCCCTTGGTGGCAAGCTGAAGTGCCCTGTCTTTCAGCATCTGTTGCACTGGAGCTCAGCACTGCCTCCAGTGGTGGAAAGCTGAATAATGAGAGTTGCTTGATGGCATGGCAGTGAGGAATTCTGTCACTGGAAGCAGTGCTTAGCTGTATTGTGAGAGCTGCTGGGAGACGTGCCAGTCAGCTTGCAACCACTGCAGGCAGTGGTGAGCTGCATTGTGAGACCCTGGAAGAAATGGTAAAGTCATTTCCCACCACTGGAGGCAGTGGTCAGCTACAGTGTGAGTGATGCCAGAAGGTTTTGCAGTGCTCCTTAATGCCATTAGAGGTGGTGATGATCTGCAGTGTGAGACAATTAATGGCATGGCTTTGCAGAATGTGGCCACTAGAGGCAGTGTGGAGGTGCAGCGTGAGAGCTTGGTAGAAGTGCAGTGATGGCCCCAGCCCTGGAGGGGGTGGTCAGTTGCAGTACGAGGGATGCCTGGATTTGCAGTGCTGTTTACAGCCACTAGTGGCAGTGCAAGGCCATGGATGTCATGACTATGCACCTTGTCTCCACTGGAGGCAATGCTGAACTGCAGTTTGAGACACTAAGAGGAGTGCCAGTGAAGCATCCCACCACTGGAGGCAGGGGTCAGCTGCCATTCAGGGCATGCCAGAAGACTTTGCAGTGCTCCTTACTGCCATTAGAGGCAGTGGTGAGAAAGAGTGGGAGACCATAGATAGCATGGCTGTGCAGCTTGTTGCTACTGGAGGCAAGACCCTGCAAGAGTGGCCACTCAGGTTCCTACCACTCGAGGCAGTGGTGAGCTGCAGTGCGCGTTCCTGGAAGAAGTCACCATGTCAGTTCCTGCCACTGGAGGCAGCAGTGAACTGCAATTTGAGATGCTGCAAGGAGTGGCAATCTAGTTACCTAGCACTGGAAGCAGTGGTGAGCTGCATAGTGAGATGCTGGAAGATGAAGTTGTGCCGATTCTTGCTACTGGAAGCAGAGGTCAGCTGCAGTGTGAGGGATGCCAGAATGCTTTGCAGTTTTGCTTATGGCCACCAGATGCAGTGTTGAGATGCAGTGTGAGTCCGTGACTGGCATTGCTGTACACATTGTCTCCGCTGGAGGCAGTAGTTAAGCTGCAGGAGGGGGATCCTGCAAGGAATAGCAGTGCAGTTTCCTGCAATTAGAGGCAGTGGTTAGTTCCAGAGGGGACACTGGTAGAAGTGGCAGTACCAGTTCCTGCCACTGGAGGCAGAGGTCAGCTGCAGTGGGAGGGACACTTGAAGATTTTGCAGTGCTCCTTATGGCCACTAGAGGCAATGTTGAGATGCAGTGTGGGACCATGGATGGGTGGACATGCAGTGTGTCACCCCTGAGGCATTGTTGAGCTACAGTGTGAGACCCTAGAATAGTGGCAGTGCAGTTTCCTATCACTGGAAGCAGTAGTGAGCTGCAGTTTAAGGTGCTGCAAAGCCTGGGAGTGCAGTTTTTGTTTTTTTTTTTTACCACTGGTGGCAGTGTTGAGCTGCAGGGCAAAATGCTAGGAGAGGCAGTGTCCATTCCCACCACTGGAGGCAGGGGTCAGCAGCAGTGTGAGAGATGTCTGAAGGCTTTGCTGGGCTGCTTATAGTCACTAGAGGCAGTTTTGAGATGCAGTGTGAGACCATGAACGGCATGGCTGTGCAGCTTGTTGCTACTGGAGACAAGGTTGAGCTGCACTTTGAGGCATTGGAAGGAGTGGCAGTCTAGTTACCTAGCACTGGAAGCAGCGGTGAGCTGCAGGAAGAAGAAGAAACTATGTCTTTCTTTTCTGGAAGAAGGAACTATGTCTTTCTTTCCACTGGAGGCAGTGGTCAGCTGCAGTGCAAGGGATGCCAGAATGCTTTGCAATGCTGATTACCGCCACTGGAGGCAGTAGACAGCTGCAGTGCCAGCCACTGGAAGGAGTGGCAGTGTTGGTTCCCGCCACTGGAGGTATGAGATCTCAGTCCAAATCTCATGGGAACTCAGGCAGTTCTCATGAGATTTTTACCCAGATATCATGACAACTCCTTCCAAATATCATGAGATGAGGACTTATTCCAAATCTCAAGAGATCTCAGTGCAAATCCTGAGAGATTTCAGTCCAAATCTCATGCAATCTCCATCTAAATCAGATCAGGAGTCAAATGTATACATAAGGTCTTATATTTAAGAACAAAATGTGTTAACTTAAATAAGATAAACACTTGAAGATAAGGAATTAAAAAGAACAGAGCTAACCAAAGCATATAAATGTTAGGCCCTGATATAATTTGAATAAACAATTTTAAAGGATAAAATAAAACAAAAAATCAGGGAGTGTTTGCCAATAAAATTGACTAAGATTGTGTTTTATAAGGCTAGGAAATATAGAAAAAGAACAAACAATATTAATAGCACACAGTGATAACATTTTATAATCACTACAGATTCAAAACTAGTAACAGGATAATGTAAAAAATTATATGCCAAGAAATTGAAAAGTACATACAAATGGTAAATTTTTTGATGAACATGCTTTAAAATATAAAATATGATTTTGGATTCTATTCCCCACGTTATGACAGAATTTATGTGTTCAGAAACATTCTCCAAATGGAGAACACATAAAAACAATTTAGATAAAATAAAATTAACTCCTAAATTTATGTGTAAACTAGCAGTAAATTAATTGAAATTCTGACATTATAAAGAATGAGTATAGGAATATTAATAAGCTTTGAAGTCACTTTCACCACTTAGAGAATTTGCACATGTCTGGCATACTAGAATTTGAAGTATATGGGGTGAATATTTGAGGAAGATAGAGACAAAGCCTGGTGGTTCTCCAAAGTGGTGAGCCATTCAATGTGAGATTCTTCGTAAATTCAATACCTCTCTTAAAGAAAATAGCTTTAGAAGTTAAAAAATAGAAAACTATTTTATCCCACATAGTACAAACATAGATATTCCAGCCTAATTTTTCTCAACAGCATTCCAAACCACAAACCTACAATTACATGTACGTATCAGTATAATTCACACAACATACATGGTGCCAAACAACAAACCCCAAATCTGTTCACCAGATTGGCAAAAATGAATGAAATTCCTTTGCACAATAATTTAATTTAAAAGTAAAACTGAAAGAATTTTCATAGATAAAATAATAAGGAATCTGTTTTAACAGTCAATTTCTACAAAACATACCACGAAACAAACCTTTGTGATGAAAATTACAAGATGAAAATAAGAACAGAATCAGAACAGATATTATACTATTGAAACTGTGGATAATGGGAATATCATATAGAAAAAAATCTTTAATATGTTTAAATAAATATGTTAAAGCCAGACTCACAGTCTGAATAATCTTATTAACATAAAAATAACTCTATTACTGAAAAAATTGTAACATTTAGGGGTGGCTCAGTTGGTTGAGTGACTTTTGGTTTTGGCTTGGGTCATAATTTCAGAGTCATGGGGTTGAGCCCCAAGTCAGGCTCCTAGCACAGTGGGGAGTCTGCTGGAGAGTCTCTCTCCATCTCCCTCTGCCCTCTGCCCCTCTCCTTGCTCATGCTATCTCTCTCTCTCTCTCTCTCTCTGTCTCAAATAAATAAATAAATAAATAAATCTTTATAAAAATTGGGACATTTAAAAGATTATATTCCTCGGGTTGTGGAAGTGCAGAGAGAGACCTAAGATGATAGAAGGTGAGATCTCTGAGATATATGCAAGTAGTAAACATGGATTTCTTCCCAATGGCTCTGTTGAACCAATGCAAACACAGTAGTTACTGAAGATTCCTTGATATGGGAAATACAAAGATATAAAATCTAGGACACAGTAGATGTGGGAGTCTAAAATGATACCTCCATATAAAAAAGGAAACTAATCTGAACAATAATTAAGCTTACTGCACAGAAGGAGACAGAATGGAACATGTATATCTTTAAGTTAGTGTTAAATAGGAAGAAAAACAATTTCCACTAAGAATTCATAACCAGGGGGTGCCTGGGTGGCCCAATGGGTTAAGGAATTCATAACCAGAGGTACCTGAGTGGCTCAGTTGGTTAAAGATCTAACTCTTGGTTTCTGCTTGGGTTGTAATTTGAGGGTCATGAGATTGACCCCCATATTGGGCTGCATGCTCAGAGTGCAGTCTGCTTAAGGTTCTCTCTCCCTCTGGTCCTCTGCTATCTCCCTCCCCCTCTATCTCTGTCTCTGTCTCAAATAAATAAATAAATCATTAGAAAGAAAAAGAATTCATACAGAAGAGTGATGTCACCAGGATGGTGACATAGGTAATTTCTGACTTCACTTCCTCTCAAAAGAATGACTAACAACTATTCATGAACAAGATGCCACTGAGAGAATTCTAGAACACAGGAGTGAGGCTGAAGCACCCCCTGAGCCACAGAGAACAAGACAGACTTGTTAGAGGGGTAAGGGAAAGAGATACATACTGATTGTACTGCCTCTCCCCCAGGCTGGCACAGCACCAAGCACAGGGATTTCTTCTGAGCCTACAGCTCCAGTGGAAAATGAGGGCCCAGGGGTAAAATCCAGCCCCTCCAGTGTTGTAGGCACTTTGTGAGGGCTTCTATTCTGGTCTGGTCTCACAGGAATTGCAGGGGAATCTTCAGGTCAAAACTGGGACTCAGTGACAGAGAAGGGGGAGGGGCTTCCAACAACTTGCACTCAGGTGTTGGCAGACTGAGTTCCTGCCTGCAGAGCCTAAATAGTAGTTCCAATCAGTGGCTTTGCTCCCCTGCAGAACCAGTCAGTAGTGCAGTGTGACCAGGGTTGCAGGTCTGCCTGATTCAGGTCCTTGAATGAGCAATTTGCTGGCCTGGAACCTAGTCTGCCCATGCCCAGGTAGGGGACCTGAGTCATAGAACCACCTGCTCTGGGGCATGGCTCCCAGTCCCAGGTAAATATGAGAGCTGAAAGCTGTTTAACTCAGCAAATATTGAGCCAAGAGGTGGATGGGCAGAGTTGATCGCCCTCAGAGCAAACTCTATGGCCCTTTTTGACCAAGGAAAGGGGGGCACAGTTCAGCTTGAGTTAAGACCACAAGCAAAGAACCTTACCAGCCTTGGAGTTGCTTCTATTGCTGCACATGTGCAGAAAAACTAATCTGTAGACCAACTCATTGCTGAATATAGCCTTCAGCTTGCCTGCCTAGGGAACCTAACCAGAGTATATATGAGAAGCTGTATAGCCCATCCATCAGCCCTGCTTACAATGACACTTAACAGAGAGCACAGCCTGTGGCTTTCTCTTTTAGCAGAGCAAAACTCATGGCCTTATCTGACCAGGGAACTCAGGGCACACTCCTGCCTGATTCAGGTCCCTAAACAACAAGTCATGTAGGCCCTGTTTTATCCTGCCAGACCCAGGAAGTTAAGTTATAGCCCCACCTATTGCTAAATACAGTACCCGGTCCTGATCTACAAATGCAGACAACCTTGGAGGCCATCCTATAGCCCTAGGTGGGCAGGAAAGCAAGCCAGCAGTCCAATCCAGCTATTATCCACCAATGGCACAATCACACCCAAACTGAGCTTGCCCCAAAATATACCTTAAGAGCAGGCCCCACCTGTTCAAGGATATTACCAGCAGGCATGTCCAGACACCCAAACTGAGCTGTAAAGGTAATGGACTATCTCTGCAGAAGCAAACCTGTAAATTCTGGAAGAGGAGCCCACTTTCTCAGATGCCCAGATGCCAACATAAGGAATCAAGGATCACACACACACACACACACACAAAAAACAGGGAAACAGGACACCACCAAATGGAACTAATAAAGCTCTAATAACTGACCCCGCAGAAATGGAGATCTATGATTTGTCAGACAAAAAATTCAGAGTAAGTTTAGTGAACTACAAGAACACAGAAAGACAACTAAATGAAATGAAGGAAATAATGCATGAACAAAACAAAAAGTTCAACAAAGAAATAGAAACCATTAAAAAAATCCCAGAAATTCTAGAGCTGAAGAATATAATAACTGAGCTGAAGAATTCAACAGAGAGCTTCAAAAGCAGACTGAAACCATGTCCTGGAAGAGATTTGAAGGTATCCAGACAGGGAAAAAGAATGAAAAAGAGTGAAGAAAGCCTATGGGATTTATAAGACACAAAAACAAACAAACAAACAAACAAACAACAAAACAAAACTAAACAAAAACCCAACAATATCTGCATTAGGGAAACTCCAGAAAGATAAGAGAAGGATAACGGGATAGAAAGTATATTTAAAGCAATTGAACTTCCCAAACCTGGGAAGAGAAACAGACATCAAATCCATGAGGCCCAAACAGGTTGAACCTGAATGTGGCTACCCAGATACACATTAGAACTAGATTTTTAAAAGCCAAATACAAAGAATTTTGAAGGAAAAGGAGAAAGGAGAGAAATTACATTTAGGGAAATCCCCATGAAATGATAGATGAATTTTTCCAACAGAAACTCTTCAAATTAGGAGAGAATGGGATGACATATTCAAAATGTGGAAACAAAAAACCTGTCAGTCAAGAACTCTACACTCAGTGAAGCAGTCCTTCAGAAGTGAAAGGGGATAAAAACTTTCTCAAACAAACCAAAGTGAGGGAATTCAACACTGTGTGACCTGTCTTACAAGAAATGTTAAGGGAGTTCTTTGAGTGGAAGAAAATGATGTTAATTAACTTCATAAAAACTTCAGGAGATAGTGTAGAACTCCTTGGTAATTGTAAACATGTAGTCAAAGTTAAAATCTACAACATGAAAATGATGTTGTGTAATTCATTTATAACTTCAGTGTAAAACTTAGAAAAAAATAGCAAAAAAAAAGCCATAACAACAATAATCTGTTATTAGCTATACAACATAAAAGACACATAAATTGTAACATCAATAATCTAAAATGTAAGGAAATGTAAGGAATGTAATGTAAGGAAAGATGTAAATGTAAAATGTAAAATGTAAGGAAAGATAAGTAGAAGTGTAAAGCTTAGGGACTCTATTAAAATTAAGTCATTATTAGTTTATTATTTTATTTTATTGAAATTTTATTTTAGTTTTCAATGTTAAGCAGCAATTGTCCTTTTTATTAATTTTGATATATTTAACAAATGTTTTCAGAGTGTCATAACACACTGTTCCAGACACAGTTTGTATCCACTGAATTAGGAGTAGATGACCCATGTTCTGGTGACATTTCAGTCTGATAAATCCTGAATAATAAATCATTTATTAGTACGTGTAAGCTTAAATATCTCTTTTCATAAAAGAAGGGCAATATCATCTGGTCTGATGGACCTAATGAACTAACATATGTGAAAGGGTAATGTCTTGCCCTCCTCGAGAGACGTTTGTTGTAACTGACAGGTTTTTGAATGAATACTACTTCTCTGGCTTCCCAACTCCAAGAACAAGTATTCTGATATAATCAATATATCTGGGATTCACTCCTTAACTTGCAACATTTTGAAGAGAACAAAGGACATGAAAATAAATGCGTCCCAGAATGACAATTTGTTATTAGTTTAAAATAGAGTGCATAATTTCAGGATATTTTATGTAAGACTCAGGGTAAGCATGAAAAGAAAAACCTGTAGTAATTACACACACACACACACACACACACACACACCCATGATAAAGATGTCAAGTATAGTGATACCTAAAGACATCAAAAGAAGACAAAACAGAACACAAAAAGACAGTATATTAAGAAACAAAGAACAATGGATCTACAAAACAACCAGAAAGCAAATTAATAAAATAGCAATAAGAAGTCCTTACCTACTAATTATCATAAATATAAACAAATAATTCTCCATTCAAACACATAGAACATCTGATGTTAAAAAAAAATCTAACGACATGCTGCCTAAAAGAGACTCATTTTAGCTTTAAAAACACACACAGACTGAGAGTGAAGGAATGGAAAAAATGTATTTCTAGCAAATGGCAACAACCAAAAAAAAAAAAGTATAGGTAGCTATACTTATATAAGACAAAATAGACTTTAAAATAAAATAAGAGGTACAGTTACTATATAATGATAAAAGGATCAATACATCAAGAAGACATGACAATTGTAAATATTTATGTACCCCAAATTGGAGCATCTAAATATATAAAGCAAACCATAACAGAACTAAAAATGAAAAGTAAACAGCATAATAGTTGGGGACTTTAATACCCCACTCAACAATGGATACATCATCCAGACAAAATCAATAAAGAAACAGCAGATTGGAACAACACTGTAGAGTAAATGGACCCAACAGACATACAAAATACTCTGAGAATAGTAGAATAGACATTCTTTTCAAGTACACATGAAACATCTCCTAGGATAGACCTTAGGTTATGCCATGAAACAAGTTTTAACAAATTTAATTTTAGCAATTAACCTTTGTGACCACAGTGGCATTACACTAGAAGTCCATTACAAGAGGAAAACTGGAAAATTCACAAATGCATGGAAATGGAAGAGTCTTCTGAATGACCAATGAATCAGAGAACCAAGAGTTAGTTCTTTGAAAAGATTACCAAAATTGATAAACCTTTATCTAAAATAACCTAGGGAAAAAAAGAGGAATCAAATCAATAAAATCGTAAATGAGAAACTGACATACAACAGATATCACAGAAATACAAAGGGTCTCTAAGAGTCTGCTAGGAAGCACAGTACATCAACAAAATGGAAAACCCAGGAACAGAAAAATTCTTAGAAACATACAACCTACCAAGATGAATCAGGAAGCAATAGAAAATCTGAATGAACAATTGCTACTAAGGAGATTGAATCGGTAATCAATAATCTCTCCAAAAAGAAAAACTCAGGACCAAATGGCCTCACTGGTGAATTTTACCAAATATTTAAAGAAGATTTAATATTAATCTTTCTCATATTCTCAAAAAAATAATTAAGGGTAGGGAAAACTCTCAGACTCATTTTCTGAGAGAAGCATTACTTTGATAAAAAAGCCAGAAAAGGATATCACCAGAAAACAAACCATAGGCCAATATCCCTCATAAATACAGATACAAAAGTCCTGCCTGAAATACTAGCAAACCAAACCCAGCAGCATGTGAAAGGGTCACTCACCATGACCAAGTGGGATTTAAACCTGGAATGCAAGGATGATTCAACACACATCAACCAATCAATATCTTATACCACATGAATAGAAAGAAAGAAAAAATCATAAGATATTTCCAACACAAAAAATATATTTGACAAAATTCAACAGTCATTCATGATAAAAACTCTCAATAATGTGGGTATAGAGGGCATATACCTTGACATAATAAAGACTGTATTTGACAAGCCCATAGTTAAGAGTACACCTGGCGCCAAAATTTTAAGGCTTTTCCTCTAAGATTAGAAACAAGACAAGGGTGCCCATGCACACCACTCCTATTAGACATAGTACTAGAAGACATAGCCAGAGCAATCAGAAAAGAAAAAGAAATAAAATATAGCTAATTATGGAAAGGAAGAGTAAAATTCTATTTGCAGATGACATGATTTTATGTACAGAAAATCCTGCAGACTCTACCAAAATATTACTAAAGCTAATCAACAAATTCAGTAAAGTTGTAGGATACAGAACTAACATACAAAATTAGTAGCATTTTTATACACTAACAACAAATTATTTGAAAAAGAAATTTAAAAAAAAAGATCTCTTTTCTAATAGCATCCAAACCAATGAAATACTCAGGAATAAATTTAGTTAAGGAGGTGAAAGTTCTCTACCCTTCAAACTATAAGATGTTGACAAAAAAAGAGAGAGAGAAGATACAAAGAAAGGGAAAGTCATTCTGTGTTCATAGATTGGAAGAATTAATATTGTTAAAATGTCAATACTACCAAAATCCATCTATGGATTCAATGCAATCACTATCAAGACTCCAATAGCATTTCTTACAGAAGTAAAAAAAAAAACCAAAACAAATCTTAAAATGTATATGGAACCATGACTCGACCCTGAATAAACAGCAATCCTGAGGAAAAAAAAAGTGGGAGGCATTGTACTTTCTGATTTCAAGCTGTATTACAAAGCTTTATCAATTAAAGAATATGATTTTGGCATCAAAACAGACAACAAAATGAAAAGACAACCTATGGAATGAGAAAAATGTGCAGATTATATATCTGATAAGGGATTAATATCCAAAATATATAAAGAACTCATACAATGCCTAGTAAAAAATACCAAATAATCAAACTAAAAAATTGGCAAAGGACCTGAATAGACATTTTCCCCAAAGAGTATCAATGAATCACCAACAGGCACATGAAAAGTTGAACATTTTCTGGGTATCACTAGTTATTAGGGAAATGCAAGTCAGAACTGTAATGAGTTTCACTTGACACCCATGGGAGTGCCATCACCCATTGACAAGAACCATGAGACTGCTTATAATGAGGCTGTATATGACAGTGTGGTGTTGGCATTACCACATCCCCACTGCACTTCTGATGTCTGCAACATCTAGCCAAATCAGAAGAGCCAAAGTTTAGTACCAGCCTCCTCGTTACTCTGTTAATAAAACTTGTTCTTCCCACACCCTATTTAAGCCAAACTTTTAAACAAGAGTTTGGTGGTGAACAATTTTCATTATGCAGGAGATGTCCTGTGTTTTCCCATGTTGCTTCAGCTCATTCCTACAGGTAAACCCAGTCTCTGGGAGCCATGTGAAAAAGGGACAGACATTTGCTATAGCCCAGCTTTTCAGACAGAGGAGTGTGTTTTATCTCAGTCATCTGCCTGAGCAGCCTGTGGACAGCAGGAGCCAGCGGCAGCCAAAGGTCCCACTCTTGACCGGTTCTCTTAGATTACACGTGAAGCGTAGATCCACCAGGGCATAGCACCCTGTTGGCAGCAGATCTGAAAGGGAATCAAGCCCTCCTGCCTGGGGACCAGAGCTCTAACAGCAATACCCAGGGTGCACCCGTAACCACCAAACATCTCTCCAAAGCCCATTACCCTGTTATTTCAGACACGATGCCTGTCTTTTCTTGGGCCTACTGAGAAGCCTCTGTGTGGTTGTGAAATAACAGGGTATGTGTGTAAGGGCTGCAGACAGTCCCAAGTGCTCTGAATTTGGATCTCACCAGCCTGTTTACATCACCAGACCTCACATCCCTCAGGAGCAGCTGCGTTGGATACGCTGTCTGTTCAGCCCCTTTGCCCTCTCTCGGTGTTACTTACAGCAGGAGCTGATGGGACTCAGGTCTGGGCTGAAGGGGTGTCCTGTAATTTAAGACGCTTTTGTTCCTAAAGCCCACAAGCCCTTCTCTGACTTCTGTGGGAACTCAGCAAACAACTTACCTCGGGTGTTAGAAACAGGATTACCCCCCTAACTGTCAGAAATTATGTTTTGATTTCATTTTGCCCAGTACATTCCATCATCTACGTTGCTCAGCTTTTAGGGAAGTAAACTGGCGACGTGAAACAGGTTGTCTGGAAAAGGGAGCCCAACAGTGCACTCAACAGTGTAACAATGTCGAAGGGCGCGGAAGCCCAGAGCAACACCTCCCACCTGCCCTTCTGTGCGGGTGCTTAGTGCTGGAAGACAGTGTCGTTGCCTGGAGGAGGCTAAAGGGCCTGCTGGCCTAGGAAAGAGAGTGGAGCCGTGCTGGAAAGAGAGATCTGCCCTCCAAACAAGCAGGAATGCAGGCGAATCTTCCATTAAAACAACGCAAATGCAATTTTATACAACTTATGCTTAAGTGGGTTTTTCTTGTAGGTGGGGTATGTTCACTGACATAATAGCTTTGGAAAAAGTTTACATTAATTATTGTTAGAGTTTGGACTGAATATCTTCTAACATTCTGATTTTGCGTTGTTGTGTTATTATTTTTGTTCCTAGGATCCCAAGCGAGGAGTTCATATCTGGGCCCACATAAACAGGCAGCCACATAAAGCACCATTTAAAAGATAAATTATGATGACTAAATTGTCCAAAAAAGAAGAATCCATTTTTGGAGGAAATAATCTAATAATCTAATTTTTAATGTTCATATATCCCTTCTTTGTATTACCAAATTACAGCACGTTATCTTTCTTATAAAATAAATTTGTTCATTTTCTACTATTTGTGACTAGAAAATACACTTGTACAAAATTCAAACAGAAATAATGTGAAAGCCTGATGATTCACAGAGCTGTACCTCTAGGGCAAATAATGCATTATATGTTAATAAAAATAATTAATAAAAAAGAAATAATAATAATTAATGATAGAAGATACATAATCAGTAAATGCATGTTCATTTTCAGTGCCCCCATGGCGATGAACTGCATGTCACAGTTACCTTGTTTTCCAAACACATATGTACACATTGTATCAGACTACTTGCAGCCTACTTTCGGCAGGCTTAACTTAATTCAGCTATTTTACTGATGCCTACAAGATATTCTGTGGTCTGGGTATATCACATTTATTTAATCAATTCCCACTTTACGGACATGAGGTCAGCTGCTCCAGGAAGCAGTCATGTGTGTAATGAACAGAGCTTTCTCTACATTCTCTGGGGGTTGAATTCTGCCTGGGGTGTGTGCAGGGTTTTGAGAGGATGCAGTGAATGAAGAAGGCAATCACCAGTGGAGAGATCTAGGGAGATCAAGCAGGGATTATCCTGGAGCCTGTTGTGGGAAGGGAAGAAGGAGGTGGAAGGATCTCAAAAAATCACAGAAAATATGTTGCTCCCCAGCAAAGTTGTGTTCTGCCACCGACAAGGTGGGAATTCTACTTGGGAGGTGTGGCCACTATGAAACTGGGCTGCCGTCTATGTCTGTGTAGCTCCTCTTTGGAAAGTTTCAATGATTCTGCAAAATGGGACATAATTCTTGGGGTTCTCCTTACCTTGTAAAAGCAAACTTGGGGACGTTATTTTTACAGATTTTACCTTATTTTACAGGTTTTTCAAAAAAAAGTTTGTTTTAATTCACCCATTTAAGACCAGAGATAGCTGGCTAGAATGCACTGTAATTAAGAAAATATTCTCCACAATAAGACTTACAAATATTTACTTAGAGTTGCTTTATCCTAGACACTAACCAGTGTTCTCTAATCTTTAGGTAAAGTCCAAGGCCACCTCATAAGCCTACTAACTTCATTTGACCCACGCACCCAGTTTGTATGTATGTCCTGAACATGACGTTCTGCCTGCCTGATCCCAGAGCCCCTGCTCTGTGACCATCATCCATGTTTAAGGTATTAGAGAAAGCTACAGTGAGAGATCATTTAAAATATCTTCCAGTATTTGGAAAGAATCCAATTATACTTGAACATTTTTCTGTTGATTTGTTTTTCAGTTGATCTGATATCCCCGAGAGGGAGGATGTCGGCTGCTCCCATTTCACAGTGGACGGCAGCCCTTGGCACAGAGCAGATGAGTCAGAGAAACTGACACTGTGCCTGGCGAACAGTAGAGATGTGAGGCTATGCCATGTGCCCTCACGTGCACTGGGCTCTGAACATCACACAGATGGTCGTGGGCACTGCTACTGTCTGAACAAGCTCTCCCCAAGTCTCTGGAGTAAACTCTTCAACACAATAAAAATGTGTTTTCTGCCTATATGTCAGATTGTAACCAGTTAGATGACCAAGTGACCTGATCCTCCTGGAACCTCTTTTCCAAGGGGTGACTCATGGAATCTGGTTCTTTATGTGAAGAAAAAATAAATAAATAAATAAATAAATACATATATATATACATATATGTATATATGTGTATATATATATATATATATATATATATATATATATATATATATGTTTTCCTCGTTCCTCGTTGCTATTTCACACTCTCAACTAACTTGTCCTGAGTGAAAACACAGTGAGCGCAATTGCTGTCTGCTCCTGAGCCCTTCATGTCTGCCCTGAATGTTAAAAGTGTTCTGTGATGTGTGACATCTACTCCATGGAGACCTCCCTTTTCATAATTTATTTATGTTCCGAAGAATGGCTTCCACCTGGAAGGCTGACAGAGGATAGTGTTAGACCTGTCGCTTTTAGGGAATCCAATAGAGTCTAAAGCTCCATGGACGTTTAGGGACTGGTTCCTGGGGGGACCAGCCGACCTGTTTTGTATTTGGAGCTGGAAGACACCAGGAGTGGAGACATGGCATGATTCCAGAGGACCTGAAGTTTGGACTAGCCATCCTCAAAGTCCGCATGGGAGCCATGCTGTAACAGGAGCACTGAGCAGGAGTTACCATGTGTCACCAGATGAGACCCGTGTGCTAAAGGTAGCTGTCTGTGTCTATTTCATGCATCAGGCATAGCCTCAGTTTTGGTAAAATATGACAGTGAGTGATCAATACCCATGTTATTTGGTTTATAAAGTCATCTGTCCTGTAACCAGGGAAAACAGAAATGCACCGATTAGGGGCTGACAAAGACAGTCTTAGGACAGCCTTTTCTTTTGTCTGGTGTTTCTTCTTCAGGCTGTAGAACAAGTGTATTTGTTGGGTGCCGACGGCCACTGCTCTTCGATGGGGAGAGTGGTGACAAGAAGTATCATCAACACAACACGGGCTCTTACATTGGGTTCTGTCACAGAAGATCCCATTGGTCATTTGACAATAGTTCTGAGAGTTAATTTTTAATTTTTTATTATTATTTTTATTATGTTAGTATTTAAAAATAATTCTGAAATCACATGAGGGCAGCTGTTGTTGGACATACTGTCACTGGTTGATCTGCTTGTCCGATGCTTGTGAGTCATCTCAGAGGATGATTGCCTGACACTGCAGATTTAATCAGTGCCTGGTTTCAGATTTGACTGTGCTTGGGGGTGCGTGTCGGCATATGTGCTGCCTGATAGGAATCTGACTGGTGCTCACTGTGGCTACTGTATCCTTGAGCCAGGCTGATTCAGGGCAGAGCCGGGGCAGCTGGGGGCCAGTCAGGAGAAGGGATCCAGTGTGGCACAGGCATGGTTTTCCGGTCAATAGTTGCAGAGAATCACAGGAATTATTTTTCCCTGGTGTCTGTCTGAAAGCGAATTTTGAAATTTTGCTTTTATTATTATTTTTTATGTTTTCATTTTTGTTTCTATTATTCAAATTGAAGTATAATTAACATATAGTTTATATGCATTTCAGGTGTACAATACGATTCACTAATTCTATACATTTCTCAGTGCATGTCAGGATAACTGTGCTCTTAATTCCCTTTCTATTGCTCATTCCCCATGAACTTCCTCTCTGACAACCACCAGTTTGTTTTCTGTATTTGAGTCTTTTTGTTTGTTTGTTTCATTTTTTCTTTATTCATTTACTTTGTTTCTTAAATTCCACATATGAATGAAATCATATGTATTTGTCTTTCTCTAACTGACTTATTTCCCTTAGCATTATACCCTCGAGATCTATCCATGTTGTTGCAGATGGCAAGATTCCATTCTTCTTTATGGCTAGGTAATATTGATTTTATATATATCTATGTATCTAGATATATATCTCACATCTTTTTCACTTGGGTTGCTTCCTCATCTAAGCAAAAGATACTGAGAAGTAACTCTTCTTTGGGTCTTCGTTTCCTTATGAAATCTTCTGTGTCATGCAAAACTTTTTATTAAATAAATTTGCATGCTCTTATCCTCTTAATCTGTTCTTGTTAGTTTAATTTTTAGACCTACCCAGAGACCCTGAGGGTTGACAGAAACTTTCTTCCTGTATATCACCTACTGTTCTATTATTATTAATTATATTATCACCTGAGAATGTACTTTACATGATTTAAATTTTATTACTTCAGACTTGTTATGATTTGTAGTCCAGAATATGGTCTTTCATGTGCATTTGAGATAAGTTGTGTTCTATTCTTAGGGGAATGTTCTGTGAGCATCCATTGTTCAAGCTGGGTCTAAGTGCTGTTCAATTCACCTATATCATATTTGATTTTCTGACTTTTTTTTCTATCAATTCCTGAGTGAGGAATACTTAAATCGCTACCTAAAACTACGTTTTTACACCTTTTCTTTGAGATTTATGAGTTTGCTTATCTATTTTTAATGGATAATAAATTAATTCATACAATGTAAAATTATTTTAAAGTAAAAAATTCAGAGGAATATAGTTCATTCACAATGTTGTACACCTAATATCTATGTCTAGTTCAAAAACATTTCTATCACCCCAAAAAGAAATCTCATACCTATTAAGCATTCTCCCATCTCCCTGCTCCTCGGGGCCTAAAGAGTATCATTATGTTTTCTGTGTCTGTCTTTACTTATTCTGGATATTTCACATAAATGGAAGTACACAATATGCAACTTTTGTGACTCATTTCTTTCACTTAGCTTGATTTCAAGGTTCATTGACATTGTAGCATGTATCAGCACTTGATTACTGATCAGTCTCTGCTTGTTACATATTTATTCTGATTTTCTATTTCTTCTTGAGTCAGTCTTGGTAGTGTGTGTTTCTAGCAATTTTTCTATTTCATCTAAGTCATCCAATGTGTTGGTGTACAGTTGTTCACAGTATTCTCTTATAATCATATTTTATTTTTGTAAGTTCAGATTTAATGACCCCATTTTTATTTCTCATTTTAGTTATTTGAATTTTATCTCTTTTCCTTAGTCTAGCTAAAAGGTTTGTCAATTTTGTTGATCTGTTTTCCATCCTATATTTCATTAATTCCTGCTTGTGGTGACTATTTGCATGAAGTATATTTTCCATACTTTCACTTTCAATATATTTGTATCTTTGAATATCAAGTGAATCTGTTGTAAGAAGTGCATATTTAATAATTAAAAAATACACTGAGCCAATCTTTAAATTTGATTAGTGAATTCAGTCCATTTATATATACATTAATAAAGGACTTACTTCTGTCATTTTGTTATTTACTTTCTCTATGTCTTTTTCCTTTTCTGTACCTCATTTTCTATGACTGCTGTTTTTTGGGGATTTAATTGATTTTTCTTTTTGTAGTGTATCAAATTGATTTCCTTCTCACTTCATCTTTTATATATGTTTAGGTAATTTTTAGTGGTTACCCCTAGAATTACAATTAACACTATAGACATGAAATGATCTAATTTGAATTGATGCCAGTTTAGTTTCACCAGGTTAAAAGATCTCTGATCCTGTATAGCTGTCTTTTCCTTTATGTTGTTGTTGTCTAAAATTACATTTTTATACATTGTACACTGATCTAGGTAGATTTATAATCATTGTTTTATGCATTTGTCTTTTAAATATGTAGGAATTAAAATGAGGAATTGTAAACTAAAGTTGTAAACTAAAATTGTAAACTAAAAGTACAATACTGCCAACTTTTATATTGGCCTATGTATTTACCATCACCAGAGCTATTTGTTTGAATGGCCTTGAGTTACCATCCAGTGTCTTCTCACTTCAGCTTGAAGTTGATGGTTGTTGTTCTTATTCACACCAGAGAAAAATGCCTTGAATGACCTTGTTTTTGTCTCTGTGCTTGACTGTGGGTCCTTCCTGTGCTATACTTCCTAGAGAGGTGGTCTTTTTGCATCTCTTGCTGCTTTAGACCTCAGTCCTTGGCAGTAGTCACAGTCTTCACAAATATTCTTCGTCCTTCCACATGGGTAGAGCATCTTTTACTTTCCCCACTTTGTTTCTTGGTTTCCAGTGGGTACCTACTAACATCTGAGACTTATGATTTTGAGGCCTTTCCTCTGGATTATATGGAGTTCTGCATTATATGTCTCAGAGAAGACTAAGTAAGTCCTTTTTCTCCTTCAGGCATTTGTCTTTTCCAGTTTTTGAGTTGGTTGCTTGCTGTGAAAATACCATTTCTGATGTGGTCAAGAAAAGTCACTGATATAGGGTTTCTTCAGGTTTCATCTTTTAAGAATGAAACAATAGCTTTCCAACTCTATGTCTCTGCGGTGAATGTTCCTTTCATTCTCTTGTTTGATTTTTCACCATGTGTGGTAGCTAATCCTCATGTTTTGTGCTTCAGTTGAGATGGTTCTATTTTTTTTAAGATAGATATGTATTTCTGCTTCTTATTCCCTTTCTAAAAATTGTAGTATAGTTGAGACACAACAGTACATTAGTGTCAAATGCACAACCTAGAGATTTAACATGTAGATGTTATGTCATGCTTACACTGTGTTATGCTTATTGCAAGTGTAGCTGCCACCTGTCACCATACGACGCTATTACAATATCATTGACTTCATTACTGATGCTTTACTTTTCATTCTCATGATGTATTCATTCCAAAACTGGAAACCTTCATCCATTTTCTTCATCCTCCTACCCCCTTCCCTGTGGCAACCATCAGTTTGTACTCTGTATTTATAGGATTCATTCTGCTTTCATTCACTTATTAATTTTTTTTTGGATCCCACATATAGTGAAATCATATTTGTCTTCCTATTTGTCTGCTATTTGTTTTTATCTATCTGGCTTATTTCATCTAGTATAATATCTTCTAGGTCCTCTTCTCTCTTATATGGAATGTATTTGTGGGAGAAGAGGCAGAGTCATCTTACTCTATCACTGTATGTATTTATTTATTTAAAATTTCCTCCTTTTTATTCATCAGAGAAAAAAGTTACCACAATTGAAACTAAGCCTGTCTCAATAACATTAGCATGTACAAATGTATACCCAACAATGCTGTTAACTTATTATGGCAGATTCAGTAATCAAAAGATTCAGGAAAAAGAGAAAACTCAAACATTTTCTTTGTCATTATTTCCCCACTGATCCAAAAAAAATGATTTCTCTCTTAAAACTCTAAGAGCACATCAGGTAGGTCCAGGAAATATTTTAGCCCAAAGAAACTTTTAATGTAGAATATTATTACTTTAGATATTAGAAGATATTCAGATATATATTAATCTGAAAATTTATTATTTACATATTTACATAAGTATTACATATTTACAAATGTATTACATTTACATTATTTATTATTATTATTCTATGACTTCCAGAATTATTTTTTATAAGCAACTATTACTTAGATTAAAATTTTTACATTTAGGGACGCCTGGGTGGCTCAGTTGGTTGGACAACTGCCTTCGGCTCAGGTCATGATCCCAGAGACCCGGGATCGAGTCCTGCATCAGGCTCCCAGCTCCACGGGGAGTCTGCTTCTCCCTCTGACCTTCTCCTCGCTCATGCTCTCTCACTGCCTCTCTCTCAAATAAATAAATAAAATCTTTAAAAAAATAAAATTTTTACATTTAAAAATACAGACTTTTTTCTTTTCTTTCTTTTTTTCTTTTTTTTTTAATTTTCTTTTCAGTGTTCCAGAATTCATTGTTGATGCACCACACCCAGTGCTCCATGCAATATGTGCCCTCCATAATACCCACCACTAGGCTCACCCAACCTCCTACCCCCCATCCCTCCAAACCCCTCAGATTGTTTTTCAGAGTCCACAGTCTCTCATTGTTCATCTCCCCCTCCAATTTCCCCCAAACCCCTTCTCTCTCCATCTCATGTCCTCTGTGTTATTCCTTATGCTCCACAAATAAGCAAAACCATTTGATAACTGACTCTCTCTGCTTGACTTATTTCACTCAGCATAATCTCCTCTAGTCCCATCCATGTTGATACAAAAGTTGGGTATTCATCCTTTCTGATGGAGGCATAATACTCCATTGTATATATGGACCACATCTTCCTTATCCATTCGTCTGTTGAAGGGCATCTTTGCTCTTTCCACTGTTTGGTGACTGTGGCCATTGCTGCTATGAACATTGGGGTACAGATGGCCCTTCTGTTCACTACATCTGTATCTTTGGGGTAAATACCCAATAGTACAATTGCAGGGTCATAGGGACGCTCTATTTTTAACTTCTTGAGGAATCTCCACACTGTTCTCCAGAGTGGCTGCACCAACTTGCATTCCCACCAACAGTGTAAGAGGGTTCCCCTTTCTCCATATCCTCTCCAACACATGTCATGTTGTTTACTGTCTTGTTAATTTTGGCCATTCTAACTGGTGTAAGGTGGTATCTCAATGTGGATTTAATTTGAATCTCCCTGATGGCTAGTGATGATGAACATTTTTTCATGTGTCTGATAGCCATTTGTATGTCTTCATTGGAGAAGTGTCTGTTCATATCTCCTGCCCATTTTTTTTTTGGATATGATTATCTATTTTTTGTGTGTTGAGTTTGAGGAGTTCTTTATAGATCCTGGATATCAACCTTTTGTCTGTACTGTCATTTGCAAATATCTTCTTCCATTCTGTGGGTTGCCTCTTTGTTTTGTTGACTGTTTCCTTTGCTGTCCAGAAGCTTTTGATCTTGATGAAGTCCCAAAAGTTCATTTTCACTTCTGTTTCCTTTGCCTTTGGAGACATATCTTGAAAGAAGTTGCTGTGGCTGATATCAAAGAGGTTACTGCCTATGTTCTCCTCTAGGATTCTGATGGATTCCTGTCTCACGTTGAGGTCTTTTTTCCATTTCATGTTTATCTTTGTGTACGGTGTAAGAGAATGGTCGAGTTTCATTCTTCTACACATAGCTGTCCGATTTTCCTAGCACCATTTATTGAAAGGACTGTCTTTTTTCCACTGGATATATTTTCCTGCTTTGTCAAAGATTAGTTGACCATAAGTTGAGGGTCCATAACTTGGCTCTCTATTATATTCCATTGATCTATGTGTCTGTTTTTGTGCCAGTACCATGCTTTCTTAGTGATCACAGCTTTGCAGTATTTTTTTTAAGATGGCATATCCATGTGTCTGTTAGCCATTTGTATGTCTTCTTTGGAGAAGTGTCTCTTCATGTCTTCTGCCCATTTTTGACGTTATTACCTGCTTTTTGAGTGTTGAGTTTGAGGAGTTCTTTATAGACCTTGGAAATCAGCTATTTGTAGTGTCATTTGCGAATATCTTCTCTCATTCTGTGGGTTGCTTTTTTTTTTTTTTTTTTTTTTTTTTTTTTTTTTTTTTTTTTTTTTTTTTTTTTTTTTTTTTTTTTTTTTTTTTTTTTTTTTTTTTTTTTTTTTTTTTTTTTTTTTTTTTTTTTTTTTTTTTTTTTTTTTTTTTACTTTGTTTCCTTTGAGCCTTGTTGTAAGTATTAAGGAGGGAATGTATTGCATGGAACACTGGTTGCAGTGCATAAACAATGAATCTTGGAACACTGAAAAAATAAAATAAAAAAAATGTGGCATATCCACTGGTTCACAATAGGATTCACAGAAGGTAGGAAAGGTTTTTGTCTTCTCCTGAAGATTCTTATCTCCTAATGAGAGGAGACACTTCTACATCATATGAGAATATATGTAACACAAGACCCCCACTTAATCCCTAAACAATCATGGATTCTCAATAATTCAAGAACAGTTTAAGAAGTTATTCTCAGAAAAATGAGCACTTGTTTAAAATGGAAATTTTCTCCTCCTGTGTATCAAAGTGGTACCTAGCCTGAACTGATGTTGCCATGAACATTTTTTCATGTGTCTTTTAGCCATTTGTATGTCTTCCTTGGAGAAGTGTCTGATCATGTCTTCTGCCCAATTTTTGACATAATTATCTGTTTTGTGTCTGTTGAGTTTGAGGAGTTCATTACAGATCCTAGATATCAACCCTTTGTCTGTAGTGTCATTTGCAAATATCTTCTTCCATTCCATGGAGTGCCTCTTTGTTTTGTTGACTCTTTCCTTTGCTGTGGAGAAGCTTTTGATCTTGATGAAGTCCCAAAAATTCATTTTTCACTTTTGTTTCCTTTGCCTTTGGAGACATATCTTGAAAGAAGTTTCTGTGGCCAATGTTGAAAAGATTACTGCCTATGTTCTCTTCTAGGAATCTGATGGATTCCTGCCTCATGTTGAGGTCTTTTATCCATTTCGAGTTTATCTTTGTGTGTGGTGTAAGATAATGGTCGAGTTTCATTCTTCTACAATAGCTGTCTAATTTTCCCAGCGCCATTTATTGAAGAGACTGTCTTTCTTCCACTGTATCTTTTTTCCTGCTTTGTCAAAGATTATTTGACTATAGAGTTGGTCCATATCTGGGCTCTCTACTCTGTTCCACTGGCTTATGTGTCTCTTTTTAAAAATAAAAAAAATGCAGACTTTTGAGGATTTTTTTCTATTACTCTACCACTTTAAAACCAGATTTTAGCATTTTTTGATGCAAATTTACTTAATCCATTGTGTAGGAACATTAATATATTCCTATTATTAGAAAAGAGAGAGTCTGGCAACAAGACTTAACAATTTACCACCAGAATAATTTACTACAAATCCTTTGTTTTATGTTATTAATATATATTAAAAAAATAAGTCTTACCTCTGGTAAAAGCTTTTACTTTTTACATTTACTCAGAAAATTTGGAAGAAAGTTAGTCTGAGATAATATGGTGGCTTAAAAGGGAAGAAGAAAGGATGAACAATTTACTATCAAACATTAAAGTTTTGGGTAAAGTAGGAAGTCGCTAATAAATTTTTTTGAAAGATTTTATTTATTTATTTGTGAAAGACAGAGAAAACGAGTGAGAGAGAGAGAAAGAGAGAGAAAGCAGAAGCAGGGAGCCCAATGTGGGGCTCTATCCCAGGACCCTGATATCATAACCTGAACTGAAGGCAGATGCTTAACTGACTGAGTGACCCAGGTGTCCCTCACTAGTAAATTTTAAAAATAATTTATGATGGAATGTCTTCCAGGAATTGTCCAAGAACTTATCTGATTGTATTATAGCCTGTTTGATAACAAAGCCTTCAGATTTGTCATATTTACGCTTATGCATTCATTACAAATATTTTAGGGAACACTTTTTTGTTGTTGTTGTTGTTTAAAGATTTTATTTATTTATTTGACAGAGAGAGAGAGAGAGAGAGAGCGAGAGAGGGAACACAAGGAGGGAAGTGGGAGAGGGGAAGCAGGCTTCCTGCTGAGCAGGGAGCCTGATGTGGGGCTCGATCCCTGGACCCTGGGATCATGACCTGAAGGCAGACACTTAATGACTGAGCCAGCCAGGTGCTCCAACACTTTTGTTTTTTATGACTTAGATTTTTCTTAACACATAGGTCTAATATGATTAAAATATTTCCAAATTAGTTGGATGCAATTTTGTGTTAAAATATTGGTACAGATTAGAGAAAGCAAAATAAAATGGAATTATGGTAAACATCTGGTATATACCTCTGTGCTGGAAGGTGAACATAAACTAAAAATCCCATATTTAAAAACTTAAGAATTTAAATCCACAGGATACATATTCATTGCCAGCTTCTAAGTACTAGCACATCTGTTGGATGATTCATGCAGTAAACACAGTTTATCAAGAGAATTCTGAAATTACACAGAAAGTAGCTTCATGACCCCAAAAGAGTAAATCTTCAGGAAGGAGAATCTTTATGGGCTTTTCTTAAGCACCACAAAAGAAATTCAGGTCATAAAACTTATCTCTCCTAATACAAAGAGAGTTCATAATGCTCTGAATCCCATTCAGTAATGTGAAATTCACTGTTTCTCTTGTCTATGATGCAAACATTTAGTGTTCTTATAAAGTGTACATATGATATTAAATTTTAAACATATAGGTTGCATGCTGTGTGTCTAAATGTTATTTACAAAATAGGTCTCCTCTTAATTATGTTTATTACAGAAAAGTCTGAAAAATAAAGGTCAGCCAATGAATGAATGAATGAATAAAATCCCTTATATTTTTGCATTACATAGAATTATATAGCATTGGCTATATAACTATATTATATATTATCTTTCTATCTTATTAAATACCTTGGGCAAGGTCACTCATATTGTTAAGAATGTCAATAAACATGTACTTTAGTAATCCTTGAGAGAAAATTCAGTATCAATTAAACCTTCCAGTTGCATAGTACTTTGTTTGTTAGGAACATACCTAAGGAAACAACCATAGAGAGATACAAATTTTAGGCATTATTTATAATAGTGAAATATGGTAAGTGGCCCCAAGTGTCCAATAGTTGCAGTCAGCCAAGGTGGATAGTCTGATCCCTCAGGAGCAGAGCAGGGCACAGGGCAGGGGGAATGTGGAGCAGCTAGTTAAGAAACACCACAAAACCTTTCGGAATTTGATCTAAGAAAGCCAGCACAGATTAAAGGAGAAAGGAAAGTGTACTTGAAGACCATGGACTTCAAAGGAGATGATTTTGAGAGGTAGGGACGGAGCCAGGGTTATGAGAGGGAAGAGGGTCCTCTCTGGAGAGATGTGTGTGGGTGAGGTTAAAAAAAAACACACACTATTGATACTGAAGTATGTGTTTGGCTCCTCGTGGAAGATGATAGGAGCAGCATGCAATGATCTAATAAGCTATTTTTCTCTATAAAGGGTGTAATGTGGGGTCCAGTTAATGGGCACTGGTTCTGCTTGCTGAGGAAATTGACTTGCCATGGCTTCTGCAGTTCCCAGGGTGATGGTCAGGTTGCAGATGTTGTCACAATAATCAATCAGCAGAGATGGAGAGGTTCTGCACTGTGGTGCCAGCTGGGCAAGAGAGATCACTTCACTGAATACCAGCAGGGCTGGATCCAGAGCCATGGGGGCTCTGAGCTCCTGTGGCTGCAGTAACCACTGGATGCTGTAACTGGAAAGTTGTGGGTGGGTGAAAACCAGTGGGAGAGTAAGAAGAAAGAGATAAATCCTTCTTTTCCCACATGCACCCCCATACTGTCCAAAGAAGTGATGGTATTCCCAGCATCTCTGAAATGACCCTCTATGGTTGAGCACTGGCTACACTTGCTGCCGCGGGTTGGTGTGATGATCAGTACTCCATTCCCTACATGATCTCTCTCCTTCCCTGCTTTCTCTTCTCCCTCTCTTCTGCTTCCTTGAGATTTCAATCCCTAATACCATGTTACTATGCCAGCTGGTCCTCAGGAAACCAGAGATATTACGGTTTGTAAAGACAAGTCTTCAGAACAGAGAACGGCATAAAAATAAAAAGCAAAGCACATAAGTCACATGATGGGCTTATGAGGTACTTGAATATTTAACTGAACAAAAATAAAGGAGAATGAGACAGTGGGGAATAGAGCTCCATGTACTAGATTGTTGAAAAGGAAAGTACTCAAAGTAATTAGAGGGAAAAGACTTGAAGTAGAAACAATTCTAGGTTAGATGTCAAGATTAAATTTCTGTTTGTAAGGGTGCCCTTAAAGAATCAGTGAGCCAGTCAACAAGCGCTTACTGAACTCCTGCAGGCTTGGGAAGCATGTTGGATAGGATGGACTCTCCTTTGGATATTTCTAAATTGGGGGGGGACCCTCAAAGAAACACGAGAGAAGGTAATTCTTACAAAAAGTAAACAAGCACAGAGTTTCACAGACCTCTTTCTAGTCTCTCATTCTATGACTGTGCAGTTTGGAAACACACACACACACACACACACACACACACACACACCAAAAAACAACAACCAAGAGCCTCTGCCAGCCTTCAGACAGAACAAAAGAGAAGATGCCTAAAGTCTCTTGAAAATAACAGATCTCATGATCAAGGGAGGAGACACACTGATTAGGGAAATGAGACTTGGAAATGAGAAAAGGAAGAATCACAGGTGGCAGATGTACAAAGAGAAAAATAGAATGGCCTACATTCAGGACAAATGATCAGAGAAAAGAGAGAAATGATACATCTGCAAAGACCAAAAATAAAACCAAGTTCATAATGAGCAAATTAAGAGAGGAAATGTCATACAACACAATGACAATCATTTACTGCCTGCAAAGTTCCAGTTCTGAACTATTTTAGGGAAGATATTAAAGTATTCATGTGGCTATAGATCATGGAGTTGTGCTTCTGAAGATTTGGTCTTAGTTACCACCAAGGAACTAAGACTACACCTATAGCCTTATTTTGCTCTCAAGGTAGAACATTTTTTATTACCTGAGTGCTATCAGGTCCTTAAAGTGTCTGTGGAAAAAGCTTTATGCTTAGTATTGGAACACCCAACAAAGAAAATTGGATTCCTTCCATAAAACTACAAAGATAGTCAAACTGTTTTCTAAGACATTTTTACTTTTTTATTTTTATTTTTTTAAGATTATTTATTTATTTATTTATTTGACAGAGAGAGAAATCACAAGTAGGCAGAAGTAGGCAGAGAGTCAGGCAGAGAGAGGGAGGGAAGCAGGTTCCCCGCTGAGCAGAGAGCGTGATGAGGGGCTCGATCACAGGACCCTGGGATCATGACCCAAGATGAAGGCAGAAGCTTAACCCACTGAGCCACCCAGGCGCCCCTCTAAGACTCTTTTAAATAAGAAATTCAAACATTCTCTCTTTCTAAATAACTTGATGTGTTTATAAAGAGAAGTTGATCAAGCTGAGGAGAAAGATGAGGAACCTAAAGAATTGTCATAGAGACCAAGATTAGTCCTAGACATGCAAAGAAAATTGGGAATATTAACTGTCTCCTTGCACAGTATCCTTTTCTTCTCCTTGGCGAGTGTGATAGACCGAACATTTGTGTCTCCCCAGAATCCATATGTTGAAACCTAATCCCCAATGTGATGGTATTTAGAGATGGGCCCTCTCAGAATTGATTTGGTCATGAGGATGGAGCCCTTGTGAATGGGACTAGTGTCCTTATAAGAGAGCTGAGAGAGAACACCGTCACCCTTTTTGCCATGGAAGGACAACCACAAGATGACCCTCCAAACCAGGAAGTAGGATCTTACCAGACACCGAATCTGCACCTTGATCTTAGGTTTCCTGGCCTCTAGAATTATGAAAATAAATTTCTGTTGTTTATAAGCCACCTAATCTGTGGAATTCTGTTATAGCAGCCCAGATGGACTAAGAGAATGCAATCCTTTTCCCAATCTTTTCTTGTCCCATGTGCTGAATGCCTCCCCTTCTCTACCATGAGCCTTCTTAGCACCAGAGGGCTTTTAGATCTTATTTCATACGGTCTTTCTTGAAACCATCCTGTTTCACCTGGCATCTTCTTTCCCTCTTTGTAGAGACTGGCCCTGACCGATGCCCTTTAATTAAGATTTTCTCTAATATAGAAGAAGATTTAGAAAGAAACTTTGTTCCACTTTTTAATCTATATATTCCTAATTGATCCTGGTGAAATAAATTTCTTGAATTCTTAATTATTTGAATATAGCCTATATATTGGATCCTTTTAGTGGATTATTTTATATTTAATTGACCCCTACTCTTGAATCTTTGAGAAATTTTCAACACTTTTCATTCTGCCATTTTGTCTATCTTCAGGAATTATTGAAGCAATTTGAGCCTAAGAAAAGAAATAACTAAGAATTGGGGTCATTATAGAGCTATAATTCTCGGTCTTTCCAGGTTATTAATCTTTTTGAATCAGATGAAAGTCACAGAATGTAGCACATAAAAGTGAACTTCACTTATCCACACACACTCACCTACAATTGCACACAAAATTCACCAGGTTTTCCAATCTCTTGAATCTGATCCATAAGCTTGTATTGGAATCCCTAAAAAGGACCACACGTCTTGGGAGGCAGAACTCAGAGCAAAAAGAATTATTGATGTTTGTGTGTCTTCCTGATTTTCTCTTATGCTCTTGAGATTATTCTCTCTGTTTCCAATGGAAACATTAAAACATATGCAACAATACTTGAGAGGATTTATGTCAACACTTAGAAGAGCTTGCAAGAATAATATCTGAAACTATGTCATGAGGCAGCCACCTGTGTAATAAAGGCAGTAACAACAACACCCAGTGAGACCCGCAGAGCCTAAACACAAGGACTCGTGGAGGTGCCAATTGGGGCACCTCAGACTGATAGCTTCCATGGAAAAATGGAGTGCAGCTGCAGCACTGAAGCAACAGTCATGGGATAAGCCCGAGGGAGACTGTGGACAGAAATCACAGATGGCTGGGCTGACTGGGTGACATCGTCAGTTGAGAGTCTGACTCTGGTTTCAGCTCAGGTCATGTTGGTGTACTTAATGGTGTCCCAAGTTTCTCTGAGGTGCTGTTCATTTCTCTGCATTCAATTTCTGCTCTATTTCTCAGATTATAGAATCTCTATCTATCTATCTCTCTTCAAGATTTCTGTTTATTTCTTCTACCAGTTCAAATCTACTGCTGAGCCCAACCAATGAATTTATAATTTTATTTATGGTACTTTTCAACACCAGAATTTGCATTCTTTTTTCTAAATAATTTTTGCCTCTGGATTGGCATTCTCTATTGGTGAGATGTGGCCTTCATTCTGTGACTTCCTTCTTTAAGTATGATTTACATCCATTTTTGAATGTATTTTTCATGGCTATCTTGAAAATTTTGTGTATTAAATCTGGCATCTGGTCCTACTCAAAGGCAATTTCCGTTGCCTGTTTTTTTGCCCAAATATGTGTTCCTATCCCTATTTCTTTGCACTTCTTATATTTTGTTGTTACTGTTGAAAACTGGACATTTTGGATAATATATTGTAGCAACTGTGGGTACTGATTCTCCTCCCTGTTTCCAGGCTTGTTATTATTAACTTGTCTATTTGTTGTGTGACTTGGTTGGCTGTTCTTATGAAGTCTCTTTCTTCCACAGTGTGAAGCAGCAGGTATCCTCAGACAGTGCAGCCAAGATATGTAGACAGTCGCCCTGGGATGGTGTAGTTTTATCTCTCCATCATCTCTCTGTTAAGCTGTCTGCTGCATTTTTGTATTACTCCTCCACCCACTCATACCCATTTGGTCCTGCTAATTACCTTGTGATTTCTCTATTGTTTTCCCCAGTGTGCTGGGCTTCACCTCTTCAACAGTCTGATCCAATTACATTTGGGCAGAGGTAGATTTTTAGGCTAGTCTTTAGCATCTGTTTGAACCCTAGGAGGGCTCTCAATGGCCTCTTTCCCTGGTTCTCTCTGGTGAATGAGCTGGTCAATGGCTCAGCTTGTCAATCTTAACTAAGAGAGACTATTATTGTCTTGAGCTCCTTTCACTTGAATTGCCCACACCCTTTGTGGAGAATTCTGGAGCTCCCTTTTCTTATGGACTCTTGCTCACACTGGACAAACTCTCTGAACCACACTGGGCATTGGGTAAGACAGTAGACTCTGGTCATTTCAGTTTGCCTCTCAGCAGGGTGATAGCTGGTCCGCAGGTGAACTGCAGTGAGGGTAGCTAGGGCCCAGGATTCTCAGTCTACCATGCTTTCACTGGAGCCTCCATTTTCTGGGGAGAGGCTGTGTCAGAGGAGGGAGGCCATGGCCTTTTGGCTACATTTAGCAGGAATATAACCCTTTTAACTTGGGGTTGAAGGAAATGAGAAATGCAGGTGGCCTATCCCTCTTGATGAGATACACTAAGCCTTGATTGAGAGCAGAGGAAAAAGGGGCTCCATCTTCTTGGCCATGCCCATCTGCAGAAGACCTTCTGCTAAGCCCATCTGGCGATTCTGGTGATGAGGGAAAGAATAGTTTGTGGTTCAAATGCCATAGTATTCATACACAGTTTTAAAAAGTTTTCTTGAATCAAGCTTTCTTCATTTGCTACTTCCCTGAGGACATTTCTAGACACCTTTACTTTTAAAATCCTTTTTCCACCAGATTTGCTGGTTTCACTGGGGGGGGTGGGTTCTTGGAGCTTCTCACAGTCATCCTGGAAGTGGAACTCCATATGGTATATTTATTACTAACCTCTTTCTTATGTTTATCTTGAGTAATTAAAAAAATAAAACTGGAAACATCCTAATAGAGTTCAGTATTCTGCTTTTTTATTTTAATATTGTATACATATTCTTTTCCTAAGTCACATTACATTTCTTTGAAGATCATGATTTTTAATGACTGCCTTGACATTTCCACTCTATGGAGGTACCAAAACTTCCCTGTGGGCCCCCGAACTGTTATTGCTGCTACAGTTTTCTGTGCCTTCTGTGCTTCACCATGCTGTTCTCTGTTTCAAGTGTTGTCTTTCTTTTTTTTAATTTTTTTAAAGCTTTTATTTATTTATTTGACAGACAGAGATCACAAGTAGGCAGAGAGGCAGGCAGAGAGAGAAGAGGAAGCAGGCTCTCCACAGAGCAGAGAGCCCGATGTGGGGCTCGATCCCAGGACCCTGAGATCATGACCTGAGCCGAAAACAGAGGCTTTAACCCGCTGAGCCACCCAGGAACCCTAATTGTTGTCTTTCTAAAGCACGTATCTGATCACATTAGTTTTTCCTCCAAGACCCTTTGCTTGGGAGCTGTTTACACGGGCAAGCTATCAGGTGTTCTCATGCACTACTCAAGCTGCCAGCCTCCAAGGTGTTTGTCTGAGATGCCAGAGGCAGCTGCTGTCCTGAGCATGGCATTCGAAACCCCTCGCATCCTACCCCAACCAACTGCTCAGGCTCTACCACCAGCGAATCCCCCATTTCTTGCTGATGCAGGCACTTGCCCACCCCTGTACTACCCGGCACATTCTTGCCTTGGTGTTGGGCTCACCTTTAATTCTATCTCCCTTCTGTCTGAGAATTACTGCTACAGACCTTTCCTTGTGGCTTCAAGCCAAAACTCCTTTTCTCCCCCCATACAAGCTCTTTGTGATAAGAATTTTCTAGGGAGATTTGTCCTGTCATAATGATCACTTTAGATGACTGCATTCCTTTTGACAGTGCTTTAGGCATCCGGTCATTCTCTCTTATTCCCTCCTCCTTCTCTTGGTTACAGACCTCTGCAGGGCTCAGCACCTCACTAAGGAAGTGCTGGCATGCCTTCCACTGTTAAAATGGACAATGGGGAGAAACAGACACGTGGCTGTATTTTCTTTCCTCGGTAATCACTGTGGCCTTTTAAGTGCAGCATCCTCTATTGCTCATGATTTAAAATATATGGACTATTTTATTCTTCAAACAGGTGCCAGTTGTTACTAGTAGTCATTTAAATTTTCTTGAAAATAAAATTAATGTGGGGGTGGTAACAGGTTTTGGGCAGTGAATGTCCTCTTCAAAGAACAGCAAGAGTTCTGACTGGTTTTGGTGTGGATGTGGCAGCTTCCTGTCATAAAGTTCAAAACAGTCTTATTACATAAACAAAAGAGGAAAAAAAAACTTTAGAGACAGAATTTAAGATAACTTTACATTCATTAAACAACTATGGATAGGACTGTAACCCATTAGTTACAGACCAAAATTGGAGTCAGGCTCTAAGCCAGTCTCAAATTTATCTGCTTTCTTCAGGATCACCTCAGAGAATATTTCGATTGGGCTGTGTAAGGACCTATTTAGCCAGAGTGACTCCATCATGGGTAAATAGCCATTTTGTTGTTTGTGCAGTAAACTTAAATTGACTCTCCCCTCAGAGAAACTTACTTAGAAACAAGTCCAGGAAACCAGTAAAATGTAGTTGGCTAGTTCCTGATAACAGAGCCCAGAATACAAGGATGAGTCAGGCCAGATAGAGACATCTAATCAGTACGAAGTACTGTTTGTAACAGTGAGAAGGTCTTGCCCAAACCTAAATGACTCTATTTGGGAAGGACGACGATCTTATTATTCACACTGAATATGTTAACTGACTAAGCCTTCCCAGAAAGTACTGTTTATAACAGTTCCTGGTATGGGGTAATCTTTTTTTTTTTTTTTTTAAGACAGAGATCACAAGTAGGCAGA